>JAVQJG010048011.1:0-30489 GCA_036024015.1 Craterocephalus amniculus
TATGTATGTATGTATGTATGTATGTATGTATGTATGTATGTATGTATGTATGTATGTATGTATGTATGTATGTATGTATGTATTTACAATATGTATATATGTATGTATGTATGTATGTATTTTTTATATTCATTTATTCATTATTATTTGTAACACAAGCATTTCTATGTCTAACATAATACTGGACGTTTTTTTCCAGTTTGTTATGAGGGTTGAACTAAAATTTACTCTCCTGATTTGTTATTATAAATATGTTTTTACAGTAACTCACACACCCTGTTGTTATGAAGGTGAATTAAAGGTGTCTTACAGGATTCAAACCTGTTTTACTTCTAAGGCCTCACCACAAATATGTCACAGAGTAGGCTACTTTTGTTAGAGAAGTGGTCTAAAGTGCAACATATTCAATATTATCATATCATAACAGCTGTTAAGGTTTATTCACTTAATAATTACAGCACTAATCATTATTCAGTCTTTGATGTTTGTACTCTGTATGTCATTTAATTGGTAGATTAATTGGAACTGTTAGAGCTGCAGGGGTCATACAATTTCCATATTGGATCAACATTTTCAGTAAAGGGATCATGTTCAGTTCTAAAACAAAATAACACTTCTGCATTTAATTAAGAGCCAATGCAACATCTTGAAGTGTACATTACAATACAGAGCATATGATCTACTTTCATCATGGCATGAAGCCAGTTATTGGGTCTGGAAACACCTTTAGAGCAAATGCCACATCAAAGTTCATTCAGTGGCGCTCTCAGGCACATCAAAGCCAAGAAATTTGAGCTTGCATGTCCAACAGTGAACAGGTGAAAAACTGCAACAATGAGCGACCTTCTGCTGCTGATGGGATGGAAAGCATGACTGAAAGCTAAGCAAATACTACTAACAGCAAAACACATGTTCAGACTCATTTCAATATCTTTTAATGGTTACAGTTCAATCTTGGATATTTTAAGAGAAATAATTTTTTTGTTTACAGCTTCATCCTGCAGGTGCATCCACCTGCAGAGCTACTAAACCTAATGAATTGGTAACCCGATCTACTGCATATTTGACTGCCTGTCTTCCAACAAAATAAAACAAAAAAAAAACAAAACAAAACAAACTTAACTTAACTTCCGTATCTGTATGTTTTTCTTCTGTCGAAACAAGCCGGAGCATCTGATCGACTTTAATTATTTAAGCGTCAGCCTCTTGTTTTCAAATAACGTGTCGTCACAGGGACGGTTGTTGCGGAAGTGGCCTGCGCTGTTTGCAGGGAGACAGACCTGATCGGCGAGCTCTCAGGAGAAGAGGTGTGAGCTCAGGATCAGGAAAAACACTGGCGGGGACATGGATTACTCTGCAACATGATCATATGACATCCCTGTCCATTGTCGACTCTTTTCTGAAGCTGTAGGTTGCTGCTGAGAGAGGAGCCTTTCGGAGCTATGGGTGCACTACAGTCCTCATCGGGTCATCCGGAATATACTGATCTATCGGAGAAGACGGGTTGTAAGTAGCTATTAATGACTGGTGTTGGTATCGGTTTCAATTGTTTCTGCAGTCAGTCAAGGAGGAATTAGCGTCTAAACCTCACATCCGGAAACAGGCTTAAATTCTTCTCTTTTTTTAGTCATAATGTTAACAGTCTTATCTTAAATGGGGAAATTCGTCTATGTCATCTTGAGAAATAGTTTATTGTATTTATATCAACGCTTCATACACAAACCATCTGTAAAATAACGCAGTCTGGTTGCTGAATAATTAAAAGTGAAAGGAAAGTAAGTGTAACTTTATAACAAAGGATGATGCTTGTCATTAATAACAAATGTTTTCCAAAATGATCATTTGTCGTTACATAGTAGTTAACCTATAGCCTATGATGGAAGTGAGCTCATAGAGCATTTAAAAAAACAAACCAAACTGTTTTACATAAGGCTGAATATTCAAATGATCTGCATTCCAAGCATCTAAAGAACTGCAAATGATTATTTACTTTAATCCTACTTGAAATAACTTTATGTGTGTGCTGTCTGTTTATGTTTACCTTCTGTTTTTAGTTTCATATGAACAGATTGGAGTTCTGCATAAGAGATTCAAACAGCTGAGTCACAATGAAGAGAGTCTGAAGTAAGCTTACTTTTGTGAATTTTTCAAAGAAATAGAAGTTCAGTTTTTTTTTATTGCTACTCTTGAAGCAGAGCTTTTCAGTGATCGGCTTGACCGTTTGCCAGCTTTCCTTGGAACTAGAAACCTGTCTAACAAGCATCATGTTAGTTCATGTAGCAGTTAGATAGTCTCACTGTATCATAATAAACAATGTGACAAGAATCTTCTGTACTCTTTCAGGAGAGAAAACTTTGAAGAAATCCCAGATCTATCATGCAATCCCATCCGTGCACAGATCATTGAGGCTTTCTTTGACAAAAGGTACAGTGTTCGGTTTTATAACTTCATTTGAAAGGTATTCAAATCAAAATCAACCATATCCTTTTCTGAAAAACCTCAGAGTAAACATTTTAACCAACTATTTAAATGGGAACAGTATGAACAACATGCTGTATGTTTTTTGTCATGTTAATTTTGAATTAGATGCCAGCAACAGGTAGGCTATTAAAAATAAATACATCTTACTTTATACTTACTTTACTTTATACTAACTTTAAATAAGTCAAAAACTTTCAGAAATTCCCTTGGTAAAGAACTGGCGGAAGGATGAACAGCTCCTGAGTTCAGACGGGTGCTGTTTTTCTTGTTGCTGTGTTTTGAAGATGCAAACTTCAGATTAGTCTGAAAGCATTTGTAATGAGATGGTGCTGCATTTGTGCACACAGCATTAAAAAACTATTTACAGCTGAACAGAAATGAAAACTTCCATCGAAGAGTTTTTTCCTCTTTTTGTTGGTTTCCACCAGCTGACTGGCAACCTTTCATCTGGAGGCCAGCTACAGGTCCTGAATCTGTTGATTTTATTGCCAAATGTGGTTACCAACACTGATCACTTCTTTCACTACAAAGTGTTTGAGAGAAGTAATGGAGGATTCTGACCTCAATCAAAAAATCAAGAGACAGTCCAAAAGAAAACGATAAATCCAGGCTATAACTTGTGGTCGAAATCCCCTGTTAAACACCTTCAATTAAAGACAATTCAGTCTCTACAGTTCCACTGTTCATGCTTTATGATGTAAAAACTGAGCTGTGCTGGCATCAAATTCAAAATGTTCTTATATTGAAAGTTTAAATAAAGAAAATGCCATTTATAGAGTATTTGGCCTGTCAAAACTTCCTCTTTGTGTATTTTTTTAGAAACTTTCACAAGAATGATGAGGGAACCGTCAATGAGATCAACTTTGAAGACTTCCTGGTGGTCATGTCTCATTTCAGACCCCCATCCTCGCACATATCAGAGGATGATCGTGTGAAAGTCAGGAGAGAGAAACTGAGATGTATGTCTGGAAGTGAAACGCATGACCCCATGCTTCACATTATCTGAGGTTGACTCGCAGCTGTTAAAGTAAAACCTCTGTTTTTCTCAACAGTCTTATTCAACATGCATGACACAGACAACGATGGGACAATCACCCTTGAGGAATACAGACATGTAAGCATGTAGTAGAAAAGCAAAAATAAATCTGTATTAGTGGTAAAACTCATGTCAAAACTACATTTCCCCCTAGCTAATGGAGATATTACCTGTTACTTGTTTATCATATATATTTAGAAGCATTAGTTGATCATTTTGGTTTGGGGAAACCATCCCTTTGTGTTTTATTGTGAGGCATAGCAACATATTTCTGTTGTGTGGGGAGGTCAAAAGCTCCTTAAGTCCTACTGTATACAGTAAGACTTATAAGGAGATCATGTTTATTGCAAAGACAGTTTCTTTCTTCATGAGAATATTAACTGTGATTTCAGCATTATAAAGTAATTCTAACCCTTTTGACTTGTTACTTCCTCTTTTTAACTAGTGAAGCAAAAATGATTTGATGACTAGGTGGAAAAAAAGTTTGGAACAATGTTATGAGGAACCTGAGCGGGAACGATGTGATTACACCTGTTGACCAGTGTTTTTATGTCTATTGACCATGTAGGTTCATATAATTTATAATATATACTCTCCTTTTGTCTCGCTTCTACTTCACTATAAAGGAGAATGCTGGATGATGCCAGCCACAACCATCAGCTTTTGAGGCCACATATCCACAAACTACTTTTTTTTCCTTTTAGCATAAAAACATTTGCACATGCTGTTAATATACAGCTTATATACTTAAACATGAGTCAGTCAAAGATTTTATAATAAAAACCTAAATGGAATTATTAAAAAAATCTAAAATCATGTTTGCTGTATCTATTTTGTTTTTGTTAGAAAAATTCCAAAAATGTAGATTTTCTGTAAATATAACTGAGTAAATACTTCTTGAGTATTTCCTCTTCATTGACCAAATCAGGTGCAACAAAGTTAAACTAACGGGGAAACTGTCAAAGTATCTCATTCCTGGATCTTTTGGAGATTATATTTTATTCAGGCATCTGTTATTTTCTTTCCAGGTTGTGGAGGAGCTGTTATCTCGCAGCGGATCACTGGGGAAGGAAACAGCCAAAAGCATTGCTGATGCAGCCATGTTGGAGGTGGCCAGCATTTCAATGGGTCACATGGTATGTAAACTGTTATATCTAAAAAGGTTTGATACAATAATTGTGAGGATTAACTCAATTATTTATTTTTACAATGCAAAGGAACCGGATGAATTCTACGAGGGAATCACATTTGAGCATTTTCTCAAGGTTGGTACACAGAATATATAAACTATAAAATACACAGTGAGTTTGTCAGGACTACTGTTTAACCTAGTCAGCCTACTTCATCATACATTATACTTTTATCACTGCTTTGGATCATGCTGAATGAAGTGTTGCACATTTGTAATGATCTGAAACTATCTTTTACAGCTGCTGGATGGCTTTGAAATTGAATCAAAAATGAGCATTCGCTTTTTGTACATGGACACAACAACCCTGTGTAAGTGAGACTGTTACTGTAAATTATGCAAACACTGTGAGGGGAGACTGAAGATGCAAATTATTTCACAATAGCATTAATTGTTTTATTTAGTTTGTGGCTTGCACTGAAGGTATGCCTTACTTATACCTAAACAACTATGCAAATCTAAGTGCTATATGAGACTGTATATATATCTATATATATATATATATATAGATATATATATATGTATATATATATCTTTATATACATATATATATTTATTTATTTATGTGAAAGCAATAAATTACCACTACTCTGTGAATATTTGGGTGAAGCAATAATACTCAAATATCAATGAATGGCCATATAAGTCTATGCATGTGAATGTAAATGCTCAAAGAATCTTTTAAGATGTACTGTAACATCAAAATTAATGTAAATCAGAAGCAATATCCCTTGTCTTGTATATAAATGTCTGTAATGATTGAAAAGACAGGAATCAGAATTGATTTTATATGGCACATATACGATTCTTGATGCATGTTCTGTTTACTATGTTTGCGCAATAAATATGAAATGGACATGACTTGAGCTCATGTTTTTTGTCTAACAAAAGGAAAAATTAACGCTGCCATGCAAGATTACTGGACACGACTAAATCTGATGAGGTGATATTATTCATATTTAATCTAGTTAAGTAACTTTTCCCTGGCTCAGAGTTTACTCTTGTCTTTCAAAGCAGTGAAGGACGCAGTTTGATAAAGATAAACATTGGTCACTACACCAAAGCAGGTATCATCTGTTTCTAATGAGTGTTGCGGATATTTATGACACTTTCCTTTAAAATGCAGATGTCCCAAAAAAAATCAACAGATTTTTGCAATGGGTGCATTTTACAAACACTACTGCTTGGCCTCAGAGAGAAAGAAGAGACGAGTTAAGATTTAGCTCATCCCTTTAGACCTCTACAAACAGAAAAAAATTAAACAACCATTTTTATGATAGACAGCAGCCATTCCTGTGGCTTTACCATGTCTTTACATCCAATAGAGAAAATAAAGACTGAAAACAGAAAATTAGTTGATACCATAATATCAGCCTGCTGTTGTCATTCTCCTGGATTACCATGTTTTCAGGTCACATTCAGTTATAGGTATATACTGCCCTCTACAGGTGGAAATGTAGTTAACATTTTTTTTGTTGGTCACAAGCAACATACAATGTTTATGTCCAAATATTTAAGAAGTAAATGAAAACAGCATGCAAATATTTGCAAATTTCATAATTACTGATATGACAGAATAATATCAAAAGATTCAGAGAATCAGGGGGAATCTCTGATGAACGTCAAAACTTGACAATTGTGATCTCCTGCTCCCCTCACTGTATTTAAATCAGGCATGATGTGATTACACTGGCTAAAGAGCACACCAGAAATCAATGTCTGTTACAGCTGTTCACTGACTTTTTCTGCAGGGCCCTCCTTTCATCAGCAACAATAACGTTGAACCCTCCTATACAGTATATGTATATTAGGGGTACAAAAATAGATGGTATTGAATTGGATGTGTACCGAGACCGTGAGCACTGTATCGTATGTATTGAACAATACAGAATTTTTATGAACTTATCGTCATTCAGGGTTGAAAGCTCAGTGGATCTGTGCTGAACCTCTCCATAGAGCACGTCCAACATGCATTCAGGGAAGCAGGGGTCGTGTTTACGGAATATTTTCTGTAATTATTTTTATTGCATTGATGATGGGAAAATCTGAAAACCATCTGTCATTCTGAGATGACAACATTGGATTAAAAAACTGTACTGAAGTATTAAAACAAATATTTGTTATTAACTTAATTAACTGGCCTTTCTGTGCACGTTCTCTCCATGTATGCATGGGTTGTCACAAGGTACTCCGGCTTCCTCCCACTGACCAAGACATGTATGTTACAGTATGTTGATTGGTTAATCAACATACTGGTTGGTCACTCTAAATTCTCCCTATAGTTGTATGTCTCTCTATGTTGGCCCTGCGATGGACTGGTGACCTGTCTGGATTAAGCGGTACAGGAAGTGAATGAATGAATGTAAGTAGCACAAATTTAATCACACACGCACATATATATATATATAGGACGGACAGAGGGCCCGGGCGGGGAATTGATCCCACAACCTCCCGGGTGAAAGTCATGCGCGCTTGCCCGTCAGCCAAAGGGATATCCAAGTAGCCAGGGTGCATCATCAGTCGGAGGCACACGGTGACAGGACCCACACACTGCGGAGAGAGAGACAGAAAGAGAGAGAGAGAGAAAGAGAGGGGATTCAATATTATAGTAGATTTTTTATTTTTTTACAATAATTAATTTAAGGGTTTGTTCTTGAGGCTGATGGCTGAGGAATTGAGGGATGAATAAATGTATATGTTTAGTAGCTAAGAAATACTTCTATCTAAAATGTATGTTTTTAAAGATGGGTTCAAAATAACCTGGGGTTTATCACAATGATTAAGTTTGCATCAGCCTTTGTGAAGCTGGTTGTGTCTAAATAAGGAGAAATTTTAGTATTCAGTCCTTAGCCATTGCAACTGAGTGTGACAACAGTTTGACACCCCCCGCAATCAGTAAGCAGAAGGTGACGTAATTTCTACTGTACTGTGGATTAAATTAGCAATGAATTTATGGTTAAAGCAGCCACAGTTAAACTTCTGTTATGTACAACACTGCTGATCTCATATCTTGTTTGTTGATTTTTAAAATGACTGTCCTTCAACACAAACCATATAAAATGTGTCAGTCATACAAACACTCAGGTGGAAATCAATGCCTTGAGACCCAACAAATTATGAACAGGGTAGTGAAATTGAATGAATAATACCGACTGTAAAATAACTGGCCGAAGGTACCCTGTGTGTTGGTGCTTTAAATAACACAGAGTTATAACAGGGAACTTGATTCATGACCTAGAGTAAATCCCCATCTACTTCCAGTTTCCTGAAAGCTCATGACCAGAGGAAAGTAAAAATACTGGCCAACAGTCTAACTCTTTCCCTGCTGCCCAGGTCTCCAATTGTTTCCACCTGTGCCTGGTGATTGCTCTCATGCTGCTCACCTGTTCACTTCGCATTTAACTCTTCAGTGCCAGAATGTCAGATGCTGTCCGCCCAACCCTCCAGCTGTCTTTCCTTTAGTTTTTCCAACCATTTCTTTTGTCCTTTATGGATTCCTGCTTTAGCCTGTTCCTGGGTTTCTTTCTCGTAGTTATTGATCCTTGACCTCGCCCCTTCATCTAGCCCTCTGCCACTCATCATACCATCTAATGACCTGCTGCCCTTCTCAGGTACACCTTAACCTCAGTCGGACTACCTCACCAGAAAACCAGGTTCTTCTGTTCTCATTACTAGGAATTAAAATTAACTTTTCAGCCTAAGTTTGGCTTATTGTGAGTCAGTCTCACACCTTCCCACATCAATATGTTTAAATATGACAAGTCTGCATGCATGGCCTGTTAGTGCTCTGTCTAAAGAAGGGTATTTCTGCAGGATTTTTATGTTTCTCTGTTTTCCCTCCTACTTGTGTGTCCATTTATTTAAGGAGGCAAGTGTGCATAACTTGCACGTTAACACATACAGTTTATCTGATCCACACATGCCCACACCTTGTGACTGACCAGACAGCCCGCCAGTTTCATGAAATCTTTCCTATCTGATGCAGCCTTGAGTTAAACACATGCGTCACTCGGAGCTGATATCACACAGTCAGCGTCTCCGAAGCTTCCTGATTTTCTTTTAAATCCTCTTCACGGACGGATTCTGGTGGAAAACAGCACATGATGCTTTGTTTTCACACAGAAAAACTTGAAAAAATGCTGTACACTCTGGCTCCTTATGCCCTTTGCCATGGCTTTCTTCCAGATCAGTTCTTCTTTTAAACTCATCAAAGAAGACAGAAATACTTGTAAAAGCTGTAGAAATGTGTTTTTTTTATTCAAGTGGAGTGCAACAAATGAGAAGATACATCCTGGATGATTCTTTTCTTTAGTTTTGTCTAGTTGCATCTTCATGATGCAAAAAGTTCAGGGAGAATAAACTCAGTTAACAATGCTGCTTTCAGAAAATAACTTTACATTAAACACACAAAAGTCCCTTTTCTCCTTTATCAGTGCCCCTCAACCAGAGGCAATAAACAAAATAAATATTAAATACCATAAATACGCTTGATAAGACTGATGTACCTGCCACCTTTTCAAGTTTCTATTAATTGAATTAAGTGCTGCTAAACAGTAAAAGTCATAAGGCCTGTTTACTCCTTTTTCAGAAGAACACATTCATCTGTATCCTTCGTCTGCAGACTTTTCTTTTTAGGGTCTTCAAAATGTTTGACAGTAACTCCTTGTAGGTTTTCAGGACTGCGCAGCCGTAAACCTTCTGCTGGAACACATTCTGAGGCGGAGGTAGTGTTGTTGGCCCGCCGGCAGGCTCTGGTAGGGGCAGGTTTGGGAAGAGGGTGTGATACAAATTGCCCATGAGGAAAGCTAGGTTCCTGCTGCGATCTCTAACACGGCTGAGTTTAGCCAGAAGCGGGCTTGTGGGGGACTGTAAGTCCGTCTGCTGTTCATACACTCGCTTGAAATGTGGAAAGAAGGCTTGAAGGTGTACGTAGATGCTGGCTATCCTGTCTGAAAGCTCCAGCCCAGAAATGTTGGGGTCAGGGATGTTGTTCACCGACACCTTGCAGATAAGATCTGACATCTCTCCTTGAGAGGCTTTCTAGTAAAACGGAAAAGAAAATGTATTAAATTTAGAGTTGTCTTATTTTGTAATGCTGAAACATTCTGCAGGTGCATGAGATTTTAGGTGGAATAAAGAAGTTTTATAGCTGTACTCACATATGTTTTGATTAGGTCAACAGATTCCTTCTGGGCAAGCCTGGTGAGCTTCAAAGTCTGCTGAGCATTCTCACACTGCTGGTTTCTGCTTGCTGCCACAGTTTTTGTTGAATTAGCAGTCATAAGCAGCAGGAAGGAGAGTAATGCTGAGGAGAAAGGAACTGGTCAGTTATTGTTATCCCACCTCACCTCAGTGAGGGCATTTTTTTTTAAAACACCATAAGGGTAAATCAAGAGAGTTAAAAATAAACTACTCTACAAAGCTAATTACATTTTATGAAAAATTAAACTGTTATAAAACATTGGTGTCTTTCAATATTAGAAAAGTAATTCAAAAATATATGTTGCATTTTGCAGAGAAATGAAAACTTCTTTTCATGTCACATACGTTTGTAACCAGAAAATTAACTTTAGTGTTGTTAGAAAAGATGCAATGATGCTGTTTTCTGAGCTAATAAGAAGGCGTAGTGAGACTTACTTGCTGCTGATTCCATAAACCTTTGAAAATGCATATTCTTTACATGACCATTCATTCTCCTCTCAGTGTCAGAGGCAAATTGTGAGGACTCGTCATAATCACACTCCTTTAAAACTTCTTTAAAATACAGAAACCACACATTTGTCACAGGAGGAAATGACGTACGCTAACCAAATTGTGAGGCAACGACAAGTTCCCAGAATTTCCCCCCCTCTCTTAAGATGTGTGTTGGTGTGCTTCTTTCTTTTTTCCTTCCTTTCACATCAAATAGACGGACAATGCCCTCACATGCCTGCTCTGTAGACAGACATGTAGGGACATTGTCTAACCCTGAAGACTTACTTTTTATATATGCATAGAAAATACATGTTGTTGTATATTATACATGTTGTATATTTGGGCCACCTGAATTTAAAAATTGGATTCAGACACTAATGAAATAAATCATGTGTTGCCAGCCCACTTTTTGACAGTTTAGAAATGTGCTTTCTAGCACCAGGAGAACTTCCTTTGTGTGAAAAAGTAAAAGTGAGATCACCACACTGCACATAGCTTCATAAAGATTGTGCTTCTCGTTTCTATTCTTTTAAGAAAATGGCAAAGCTTCTCCCCTGACCTTTACAAATAGTCACTGCCTTTTTCAGCTGCTCTCAGCCATTTCGTGTTTTTGGAGCAATATTTTCATGTAGGCACTTGCACAGGAAGCAGGGTCACAGGAAATGCATGTCACAATCAGAAACTTTTACATGTGCGTAAAGTGGTGGATCTGCGCAGCCAAAGTAGGCAATGTGTTATCAGAGGAGGGCTTTGTGACACACAGCGGTGTTGCGTCCTTCATTTTTCTGTTGAGATGATGTTTAAGGAGGTGAATGACACAAACAGGGTTTTTTATGCCTTGCCTAATCTCAACGTCACAGATTCTAAGGATGATGCACGTTTCTGCTTGACAGCACTCATGAATGAGGAAGAATGTTGGAAACACAAACTCAGAAAAACACAACAAAATGAAAAAGGCTGCACATTTTGCTGCATTCTGACATTTGTGTTAGACTGATTAGACTTCAGACTGTGGGAGCGAGGTATGGCAATGACTGGAAACAGCAGATTAACCATTCCATGAAAGTGAATCAGCTCTCTGTAATCTGATGTGACCTCTTTGGCATCCACATCTCAGTTTCAAACCAGAAGGTGGTTGTCAAACCACCAGCTACTTGAGAAAAGACTAGGGAAACTCGTGGCACCACAACCCTGTCAGCACTATTTCAGGTAAAGGTTAACCACTATGCCATCCTTGGGGCTTTCCAGTTTCCCCAGGGGATAAAAATGGGGCTCCATGCAACTGCTGCAGGTGGGGCTGTGGAGATTTACAGTTCAAGGAAACTTTGTTGGTATTCCTACCAGTGAATACACTGTTGAAAAACCAAAAAGTAGAAGAAAACAACCCTACCACTGGCAGTTAAATTGCTGAAGTTTTCTTTTAAATGAAAGTGAGGTGTGAAAATTTGTAGGCTCTGCAAAGAAACTGCCCTCAAACTTCTTGTTCCCCTTTTAGCTTTCTGGGTTTCACACAAGGGCGTAACCACCATCTCACAAGTGAGGGGGACACATTTTTAATATCTTCTCACATTCAAGGTCACCTCTCCTTAATGGCTTAAGAATCACATGATCACCAACAGCCGCAATGCAAAGCAAGGGGACCAATTTTAGTTCTTTATCGATCCTACTCGAAAGTTTGCGGTCACTTTCCCATTAAATCCAAAGGGTGAATGATCCCAAATTTTTTGAACGATAGTTTAGCCTGTGTATTAAAAAAATCTAAAGCCACTAAACTCTAGTTGAGTTGACACAATGATCCCTACTCGGTAAATGGCAGCGATGAACAGGAAATGTTGAGTAAAACACCATTCCTGTCAGCAAAGTATTTCTTAAAATAAAAAAGGGAATGGAAGTGACAAACTACTGTAAAAGGCTAATACGCCATAATTCTGTTTAGCATAGAAATACTGGACACATCAATATTTTTGTCCTACGTAGTTTAAAAAGACTTTTTAAGACTTCCATGTACGTTTTTCTTCTGTTGATCAACTTTATGACAAAATAATATCAGTTCTAGAATTATTTTGGACCCAAGGAGAAACAATAAAATAAAAATAATAATGGTTGTTTCTGTGTGTTTTTTTCTGTGATTCTCGCCAATTTCTATTAAAGGTCTTTCAAGCACTTTACATGCCTGAACCTGTTTTTTGTGTTTCTTTTTTGGCATTTTTAGAATACATCCTCCTTTTTTTGCTCATAAAATAAATTCCATTTTAAAAAGAAACCCTTTTCAGTTAAATAACTGATGTTAACATTTGTGTGGAGGCAGAACCTATATAAAAAAAAGAAAAATAGATTGGAGTACTGTATATGCATCTGCACTGGTGGGACCAATATCTCTACCTATCCTTCCATTATACTGTAGAAAGAAAAAACCTCCCACACCATAAATGTAGCAGAAACTTTACTGATTTCACCTGAAACATTCAGATGTGATTCATAATGAATTGCTGAGCAAATGAGCAACAATGAACCCAAGTTCTGCACAGAAATGAAAGAGGACTGGGTTTATTCCTGACATGAATAAATTAGCTGGGGGTGTAACATAGTTATTCTTGTTAACTAGCTTAACTTGGTATCTTGGCATGAATTAGCCAGCCATCCTATAACTAACATTGTCTGGATGCAACTGCACAGTTTGTTTGGAAAGAGTTTTTTGCTTGTTGCTGGCTGCCCCTGGATTCCTCATGATGACGCTCGCTGTGCAGCACTGCTGAGCAGCACCCGCATTATGTGGTGGGTTTAAAGATGGCTTGGAAAAACGCATATTTATAACAGATTAAACCATTTTAACAGCTAAAAAAAAGTGTGGGGGACAGATACAAGAAGTGCAGGGGATATGTCTCACACGTACCCCACATCTGTTACGCCCATGGTTTCACAGCAGTGTATGTTCACCTTTGACCTGCACACAAGTTTGTACTTTATAAGAAAAAAAACAACTGTTACAGTACAGGTTACATTTGTTTTCAAACCAAAGCAAAAGCAGAGCAAATCAAGCATGAAAGGTAAACCACATAAAAGAGCACTGCAAAGAAATCTGACCACATATTATAAGAAATGCATTTTCATTAGATGCAGGATGTTAACTGAGACTCCTTTGTTTCTCAACAGAATCTTTTTAATTTTGTCTTTGAACTGCACAGGAAATGGTGAATAAAGTTCTCTAGGAAAGTCCCCCTTATTCTAACTAAATACATCTTTATAATAACATAAAATTCACACGAATTGTAAGGTTCGTCATTGTTCTGAAGCTCTCAGGCAAACATATCCAAGCACCCCAACAGCACTTTGTTAATGCAAACCATTTGTCCACAAAGCTTCAGTAATACGTGACCACACAAAAAGGCCTTACTGCATATGAGAAAAGTTTTCATCAAATTTCAGAAAGTTCACAAAAAAAAATGTAAATGGCTGGAAAAATCTAGTGGCGTCATTCAAGTTCAGAACACACTCTGGTCAAACAGAATTCAGCGAGAGCGTTTAGGTTCTATTGCCATCAGAAACCAAAAGATATTAAATTCCTCCGTTTAAAATACTTTGTTGATTCAGGGGACTTCT
Source organism: Craterocephalus amniculus (assembly GCA_036024015.1). NCBI lineage: Eukaryota > Metazoa > Chordata > Actinopteri > Atheriniformes > Atherinidae > Craterocephalus > Craterocephalus amniculus. The sequence continues at coordinate 14,001 of JAVQJG010048011.1, forward strand.
TCTAGATCTCAGCCCTGTGAGGAATATGACTCAACATTAATACAGAAGTATCGGTAATGAAGAAAATAACATAAAAATCAGACAAGAAAAGAAACGCCTGTCAAACATAACAGGGTTGCATTCAAGACCATCGCATCCAACAATGTTTCAAAAACTGACCCATGATAAAATATCATTTATTTTTCCATACATATACTTCATTTTTAGAGGGTTTCACTGCATGGGGCACTCTCAGTATGTCATGAAAAAAACTAAGTAGTATTTTGACTCACAGGGGGGATTGCAAAATGTTTACATATGTAAAAATCAATTGTCTCTCCAAGACAAAGAACTACAAGGCTAAAGGTGGTATTAATTAAGCACCAAACAATTATCTTTCCATTCACTACAAATGGAATAATTGTGCAACCTGTTCAATGACCATAATGAACATGGTGAAAAATATGTAAATCTTATCCTCAGACACTAATAACTCAAATGCAATCCAGACCTACATCTTGTTATGTTTGCTTTTGTAAAGCCTCTGATCTGTAAAATATCAACACTGATACTATAAGAAGTCTGTGGTTCCTCTTACCAGCATTTATACAATCTGAAAGTCTAGTTATTTGACCTAGCAATAAATTTAGCTATTGTGTGACCATTTCTCAATATTATTAAAAAAATTAAGCAATATCTTTATTATTAAGCTCTGTTATCAGTAATAGACCAGTGTTTCTGTATATTCTAGCTATGTTCTCATGTACAAATATTCATATCAAAAATTATACAGCACAATTCTCACCATTTTCCTTAACAAGATTAGTGAACATTAAATGATTCACAAGTTTGGACAAACCCAAAATAAAATGGTGCCAGCCTCAACCAGTAAAATATAGAAATAACAAACACGGAACTGAAATCTGCTTCAGGCACACCTTAAATAAAGGCATTTGTGAAATTATCATATCAAATATGGCGCTCATGTCCAGCATCCATAGGCTTAAAACAAATAAAAGAAAAAAAAGTTTAAAAAAAAAAAAAAAGTAACGCTATGACCACTTTTTATTTACAAACAGCTAAAATCTCTGACAGATTCATGCTTCACTTCACAACCTGAATTTGTCCTTAAAGTGCATGCAATAATAAGCAGTTTTACCAGGTGGGATCTTGAGTTGTGAGAAGAAAAACAGGTTGATCAAGCTAATGCCAATCGATTCTACATATCAAATAAAAGAAACCATGTGTTGCCTAGAAAAGTGAGGGACCACAGTTTACCATATGCATTAGCACAATATGGAAGTATGACTGAATGAAAACCTTTGAAAAATTAATCATTTCTGAATAACAAGTGACCCCATACAGTAATATTCACATTCAGAGATTAAAATCAAATCAATAGAACAAAATAAAATAATAAAAAAAACAAAAAAAAAAACAAAGCAGCTTTACACCACGGCGGAGTCCGTAGCTCACATTCCACAATGTCCCTCCATGTAACACACATAGTAAGCATCATATGAACATGATGGGTTTCTACTTAAACATATCAAAGTGCCCATTTTACTAAAATTTCCTGATTTATTCAATTCATACCAAAAGGAGGAAATGGCATGGAGGAAAGAGTCTGTTATTTTCAACACATTGAGATACACTGACAAAGTTAGCCTTTTATTTGACATGTTGTTGTCAGTTCTTTACTTTCTCCTTTCAAGTTTCCCAAAAGGCGCTCTCATTGCACATTAATACCTCTACTTAAAGATGCAATATCTAGGAAAAGAGAAGTCGTGGAGAAAGATATCCAGTTTTGTCACAATGGATGCGTCAAACGGTCAAGTGGATGTGAGAAGGGCACGGATATGTTTGTCCTTTAAAGAGAGATCCACTTTCATCTGTTGTCCTCTTTGGGGAAGTCCAGAGATCCAAGGCTTCCAAAGCCGAGACTTCTACTTTCTGAGTCAAAAGCACTGATTTCTCTGTCCTGACGTTCCAACAAGTGCTTGATCCGTTCGGTCCGCTCCTTCTGAAGTGCGGCCAGTTCCTCTTCAATCTGCAATCAGTAAACAGCGGTTGTTATTTTCTTATATGGATGCTCAATTTAACATTCTGGTTTGACAAGTGACAAAGAATGGCCTTTGTTATCTGACTCACTTATTGAAGTCAGAAACTGTTAGTCAAATTTACTTTCTGCAGCTGTTTTAGTGAGTGACTTTCAAAAACGACTCGCCATATTTGATACAGTTTCTGCAACTTTTTGCATCACTTTATGACAGGGGTCTCAAACATGCGGTCTGGGGGCCAAAACCAGCTCGCCTAAGGTCCCATCTGGCCCTCAGGATGAATTTGGTAAAAATGACTCTGATCATATAGTGAAATTCTAGATTTTTTACTTCCAAATACCTGGGTTAGAAAGTTTTGTGATTGTTTTAGATCCGTTATGATCTGTAGATTGTAATACATGTGCAATTTCGGAAGAAAACATGTAAATGAATAAACATAAATGAAAATTTAATGATTGTGCTGAATGTGGCCCCTGAACTTAGATGAGTTTGACACCCCTGCTTTATGGTGAAAACTTTGCTCAAAACACAGCAGTACACAATACAATAGGCTCTAGTTTTTTGCATCTAATGGGCACCAGGAAGCATAAAACTACATCACAATAAATTTGACATGCCACACAGTAATATTTGGTAAATATACAAAAGAACATTTTTTATTTTTCCATATTTTGGCTGAATAAAGACTTGAAATCATAAAGAAAGTGGACTTTTCCCTCCAGTTTTTCTTAGGTTGTGCTTCAAAAGGTTAAGTTAGGTAGCATAACCTCATCAATCTCAATAAAGTGGTATCCTCTGCCAAGAGTCCTAATATTTATGTTGGGGACGCATGTACAGTACTCATTGTGTCATTCTGGGCCCACACTGATTGAGATGATGAATTGAATTATTGGTGAAATTATTGTTTTGCTTTCTCCTTAATTTCAGGGAAAAACAAACTGCATAAAAATTACTGTATTTTTTAAAAAAAATTACTAAGACATTCTGCACAGCCTGTAGTTTTGGGAAGAGGAGCTCAGATTAGCCTCAGTATTGTAAATCCAGTATGTATGATGCACCCAAACAGAAGTATCTGGATCTTTGTAAGAAGATCTAAAAGAAAAGATGCTGATTTATTGTCATCAGTTTACATGGAGCCTATCTGGAAACTGTCTTATACGCCAACATATTTAAGTATTTCAATGATGCTTTGATCTTGAACCTACTTTCTGTTCGAGGTGTGCTCTCCGTATGGAGACCTTCTGTTCAAGTTTCTGTTGCTCTCGCTCATGTTGGGTCTCCATCTGCGACTTGGTTTTACTCTGGTAGGCATCCAGGAGCTCCATCTCTTGCTTCAGCTGCTGCTTCAGAGCCTGGCACTCGTTCTCCTGCTCCGCTTCCAATCGCATCTGAAGAAAGGAATGGGAAGAAGCAAACATCAGCCAGAAGAGTTTTCATTGAAGGTTGTTGGAATTGGGACTTTTTATCAAGCAGCTGTAAGTGAGAAAGAAAGATGAATTGATTTGAATATGAAATATGTGGTGACATTTTGGACACTGATGCACCTTTTGCTGTTATTTTCATACTTTCATCCACCCTGAAGAGGAAATATGTTGTTTGGAGTTTAGTTTGTAAGTGTTCTTACCGCTTGTGAAGCCATCATCTCATTGATGCTCTGTTCGTACTGCTCTGCCAGTACAGCCAGCTTGCGTGTCTGCTCCTCTTTCAGACTCTTCAAGATGGTCTTATGGTCCCCTTTTGGAGACACTTCCAGTTGATGGTTCCTAAGGGCTTTGTACTGCTTATTTTGCACCTTGCAAGTGTCTTGGAACTGTTTCTTAATCTGCATCTCCAGCATCTGCAAGGGTTTAATAAAAAGTAGAATACAATTATCAATCAGAAATCACACAAATATAACTCGGGTCTGGATCTTTTTTCTAAGGTGTTTTTTTTTTCTTTTTCACATTGACTGAAGCAGGTTTGACATGCCCTTGAACATTTCAGCTCTTGTCTATGAGTTTTTCTCAACTGTAATGTTAGATAAATGGAGGGAAAATATTTAGATTTGTGAACACATTTCGGAAGAACCAGTTCTCATGGCAACATGATCAATGGGTTTTCGAGAGGTTTCTGCTGGGGCAGTAGTAATAAAACTGTGTGAAGTAGATTTCAAATGCAAAAACTCCTGATAGAAGGAGCTGGTGTGCAACGTCTTTAGAGTATTTAATCTCGTTATATAATCATCTCACTTTTCAACACAACTGCTTATGCAAAGTTTGGAAACATTTAGAAATATATACAGTACTAATATGGGGTAAAATACTAATGCAAACAATAAATAATTAAACTAAAAAGCATCTCAGGAACCTTGAGGTTTCTGGGCTGCTGCCGCTGCTCCAGGCTGTGTTTTCTGTGCAGTTCTCTCTGCCGTCTGTTGTTGTACTCCTCCTGGTTTTCAAGCTCTGTCTGGTGCTGCAGCCTCATGAGTTCCACACGAAGCTTCTGCAGCATCTGCAGCTGCCTGCGCTCCAAGTCCTGGGTGGACTCATCGTGTCGGATCATCAGGGCATGTTCCATCTCATTCTGGGTCCGCTTCTTGTTCAGTTCCTAGGACAAAAAGTCAAACGGGCCATTAATGGGCCATTTGACCCATTAATGCTAATGGGTCAAAAAGTCTGTTTTTAATTGGTTAAGAGGACACCGATTTGCAACAAAAATGCTACTTTTAAATGGGTACTCTGTAACTTTCAGCCTCTAGCCATCCCAAACCTGTAATTTCCCCCAAAGTTTAATTTCTGACCCACATATCAGACTAATATGAAAAATAATGGATGATTTCTGAGGTCAGAAGAGTGTTTTATGCATGTTTCTCATGGCGTTGTGTGACTGGCAGCACTTTGCCCTGCAGCCATAAAACATGATGGACTGCACTTTATGCTAATTTTCCCTTGAAAATCTATTAAGTCTGAACAAAGTAAGAGGGGGGACATGGTGTCTGAGGAGCCCAGAAATAAAAGGACTGTTTAATATTGCAATAGTGTTGTGTGGCCTGTGAGAAGTTACAAGTTTGGACCTCTAATGGCCATAAGTAACACAGTAACCTTTTAAATTGCATTAGCATGTCATACTGTAGAATTCAACTAGTAGTACTTGTTTATTTCAGCTGTGAGTCTTTCTCTGAACTTCAAAGGTTCATGTTTCTGAAATGTATTTATTAGTCTGTGTATACTGCTTGTGTCTTCTGGTATCCACCTATGCAGATGACACCAAATTTTGACTACAACTAACTTACTCAGAGTAAATACAGTATAACATATTGTTCCTGTATTGTTCTTTTTCTCCCACTTGCAATAAAATAGCAATTTTATTGTAGGATTTTCTAAAAAAAAAAAAAATAATAATAATAATAAAAAATTATTCAAATGCATTTTATCTATTGTTTTTTTTGTATCTCACTTTCAGTAACAGTAGCAATATGATATTTATTTACAGGTTCAAAACATCAAAAAAGTTAGATTCATATGCCTTTTTAAGCGAGAGGCTGGGTTGTTTGCCCATGTGGGTATTAATGAATGTCTAGCAGTTGTGTGAACAACTAAAATGTCCTGCTGACATCACACAGAGGCAGTGTCAGATTAATGTACTGAAGTCTTTCTGTTTGTCTAATCCTAAACGAGTTGATCTGGTGGAAAACCGGAACCGGAAAACCATGTTTACTAACCCACCACCTGTGATGACTAAAAGTATGTCTGAGAATGTACCAGAAATGCTATCCCATGCTTGAATATGCACAAACATCATAACTTACAGTATGGGGTCATTAAGATGTTTGATACCTGGGGCTGGTTTTAAAACAAAATCGATTAATCGATTTAAATCGATTTAAGAATAAAAAAATCCATAATCGTTTCATAAAGCGCCAATATATTTTTTTAAAGAAAGCTGAATTTTATTTGCCCACTCTTTTTTACTGTAGTGTTTCTGTTAACACTGTATTCTGTTTAACGTGTAACATTGGTTATTTTCACAAATAAATGTTACAGTTAAGTATCCATCCATCCATTTTCTGAACCGCTTAATGTGACATGCTAATGCTTTTGGACATTTTTAATGAAAAAATGAATATTAAATGTGTATAAAATGCTGAAAGGTTGCTTCAGCTTCTCATAATGTCTAATATTCAGTAAATATTGATGTGACATGAATATCTAAAAATTAATTAATCAAAATTAATAGAAATCAGATAAATTTTTGCTCCTGTGAATGAAATCCAATTGATTCAGGAAATTAGGAGTGATGCCCAGCCCTAGTGATACCTGCAACTATATCTGGTGGTATCTCATGAGTTGTGTATTATGGTGTGAACAAAACACCTAGAATGGTGTAAGGACATGGTTCTGTATGACTGCCCATCTAAAAGGCTCTTATTGTTCAGCTGACTGATCAGAAATTATGGAGTTTATGCATATGCTCTTTTTTCCATTAGATTATGCTAAATGAGCCACTAAGCAACATCATGCAACATGCTGGTCATGGTGATATAGTTAACATAATGGACTCTGAATTTAGAAACTCAGCAGACTTGCAGCATACACAAAAATAGGTATCTGGAAGCTATATCACTAGTATAAGGGAAAGCAAAATTCCCCCAATGTTCTTATGTTCTCCATAATCAATCAGCAGTAGTCATTTTAAGTGTTCTCAGTGGAACCTGGTCATTTTATCCCAGAAAAAACAATCACAACAACAAAATTGCATCAACATAACTTCTGAGAAAAGTAGTCCTTCCCCAAAACAGTGACAGTTCAAATGCGTAATTTCACATTAAAGTCAGGAAGTCCCATCACCTCTCTGAATTGCTCCTGTTCAAACTCGTGTCTCCTGATCAGACTCCGCCGTTTGAGGGCCCGGCAGCTGCGATCATAGACCAGCCTCTGTTGGTCCAGTAGGTGAGCTTCTTCCTCAGCCTGAGAGCGCTGAATTGTTTCTTTGTGCCTGGACAGACGCTCTTGCTTTTCCTCCTTGGGTGTACAAGGGTCCTCATTCATCTCCTGAAACAGCATGCACACAGAAGTGTGAGGTTCTATGATCTGAGACACACCAAAGTGATTTAAAGTGTTACTCAATCAATTATCTGCTTATTTGATAATTACTTCCTTGATCTTGTCTTTGCAAAGCCTGTATTCTTTTTTCTGATTCTCTAAGAAGGCAGTCAGCTCTTTCTTTTGTTGAGCAACAATCTGTTGCTGTATCCTCCTCTCTTCTGCTGCTACTGACTTCATCTGTGGAGAGACATTAAAATTATCACCCTTCACTGAATCCCTGACTTGGAAATGTCTGTGCAACGCAAATTGGTCTTAAATCATTTTTTAGTTTCTCAGCCATTGATAATTATCTGCCGCTGAAGCTGTACCTCTTTGTCTGTTTGAGCAGCATGGCGTTTGGCCAGTCTTTCCAGCTCAATGTAAGTGTTGTTCGCATGTGTCTCTAATTCCTTCTGCAGCCGGAGCCTATGCTCATCCATCTCGGCCTTTAGCCTGTTCTCCAGGGCGATCAGCTGCTTCTGGTGCTGTCGCCGCATGCGCTTATACCCAGACATCTGCTCCCGCAGCTCAAAGTCCTACTCATGCTCCTGGATCTACCTGATGCCCTGTACAAGAGAGCACAGGTAGCAGAACGTCAAAGAAGCAGAGTGAAGAAATGAACAGCCTCTCATTGTGCATTAGCAAATAAAATCTGTGAAAATGAAACAACCAGAAGCAAAATTATTACCCATTCATCTTAACCAAGGAACTTAACAATGGATGGAGACTTTATCTATCCATGTTCATTCATGCTCTTGATTAGAGCATAATGAATGAGACAATCAACCACTTTCCTGCCATTTTCATTAATGAGCAACATGATCAGCGAGAACTCGAGCCCAGACAGGTGAAAGCAGCCTCCTCAGATGACTGCTGAGAGATGCTGAAAAGCACCTTTCACAATCTACGCCAAACACTGAATTACTGAGAAAAGACAGCCGGTCAGAGATTTACACAGAGCAGCTCCATACAAATGCGATGCACACACGTAAGAGCAGAGGCAGAGAGGGAAGCTGGGGATGGAAGAAATGACATCCATTAACAGGATCTGGTTGCCATGACTACAGATGTACAGCTGAGAACACAGATACCCCTTCACTCCCTCCTCATTCCCGCGCCGCCAGCACGCACACACATACACTGACGCTCGCGCACGCGCACGCGCGCGCACACCGACACACGTATTTTCATGCAAACGGTGGAGATAGGGAGCAGCGAGCGTACCAAAGATGATGATTTGATGGTGGTAATGCGTTCACAGATATTGCAGTCGAGAGACCGTCTCTTGTGAGAAGTAGGCCGCAGCTCTGGCCTGGTGTCCCTGTGCACGGCCTCATCCCTCACGCAAGCATGGTCCTGCAGGGGGGGAGGAAAAGGAGGAGATAGTGGGGCTGGGTGCTTCCCAGGCCCTCCGCGCTCGCTGCTTCTGTTAAAGCTGCTATTACTACCGAATCTCCCTGAATGCAGCACACATCCAGCGTTAAATGCATCCTTCCCGTGCTGGCTCCCCTGCTACTGCGTGCAAGTCCTTCCTAACAGAGAAAAGGGCATTGCCACGGAAGAGGCAGCCTCTGGATGAAGTCGTTTTTCTGGCGTCCCCCCTCTTCCAAAGAAGGAGGAACCAAATGGCTCCGGTAGATAAGGGTGAATTATGCAATGTCTACCATTGATAACGAGAAAAAGAAACCTCTGGGATGTATTTGACAGCCACTCTTCTTTTCCGTTTCAAAATGCGCGAGATATTTGGGAGGAAAAATAGTTTCCCTGTATTCCTATGATCGCATGTGGCACCATGTTGAAAAATATCTGATTCAGATAAGGCACATCCGAACATGGTTTTCCCTCGATTATGTCGCTTAATGATCCGTTTGTATTCCACTCGGTTTTCTGTCCTACATTTACAGCGTACTTGGTCATGGTAGGTGGTTCTGGTGCCTTCTATTCATCTCTTTCCTCGTTCCCTCTTCCACACTCCCCCTTCCTTTAAAGAGACAACACTACAGGCACATCTCTAAAAGTCTGAGGTAATTTCACATGGGATCTGATCGTTTCTCTTTCCTTCCTTTTCTCTCTTTTTATTTCCCCCTCTCTTTTTAAGAAAATTGCATCTCTGCTATCAATACTGTAATGAGCACATTTTCCCTCAATTATAAGAGGAGATTTACATTTTGTGCTTCTTGTCAGAGGTAAATGAGAGTATGAGCGGTTTGAAAATATAACCACTGGACTTATATAGGACACTGATAAAGATCTAGGTAAAGATTTTGCAAGAAAAAACTAATATTTCTCATTTAAATGGCCTTTGAAACCAATTTCATCGTCTCCTTGTCTCTCTCCATGGTGCTGAAAGGATACCAGCTTTGCCAATGAAAAGGCAAGTTTGTCTGTATAGCAGATTTCATTTACATGATAATTAAAGGTGCTTTTCATACAAAGATTAGCAACATTACTGCAGGGTGTAAAATGCATTAATAAGAATTAAAACAAAAGTTAGATCACAAAATAAGAAATGTAAAGAAAGATGAAAACCCTCAGAGAAAAAAAATCACTTATCGTAAAAGGCAGAAAATGGAAAAAAGAAATTTAACCCTGATTTAAAACTGAAGAGTTGCAGCACACCTGGAGGTTTCTCCATGTTCAGTTTTGGCAAATGAAAGTAGATCTGACTCTGATGGCCTGAGGGATCTATGTGGTTCATAAACCAGAAGATCCAGAAGATATTCTGACTCTAAACCATTCAGTGCTTTGTAAACTAACAGCAGAATGTTGAAGTCGATTCTTTGACAAACAGGAAGCCAGTGTAAAGATCTGAGGACCGGGGTTATATGATCCACTTTTGTCTTAGTGAGGACCGGAGCAGCAGCTTTCTGGACTAACTGCAGCTGTCTGATGGACTTTTTAGGGAGACCTGTACAGACAGCATTACAGTAGTCTAGTCTACTAAAGAAAAACGATGGACAAGTTTTTGTAAATCCTCTGCAGACATCAGTCCTTTAATCCTCCTTATGTTCTTTAAGTGATAACAGGCTGACTTCACAACTATCTTAATGTGACTACTGAAGTTCAGGTGTGAGTCCAGTACTACACCCAGGTTTCTGGGTGTAGTGGGTTTTTTGCAAAACAGACTGTACTCCTTTATAACCAGCTGGAAAAAGCATGACAATCCCATCATGCAGCCTTTGAAGTAGTGGTTAGAAACCTTTGCCTGCAAGTTAGATGTTTCGCTGCTCCGACACACCTGATTCAAATTAATGAGTCACTACAAAACTTGATCTATTTGTATTACATCAGGTGTGTTGGAGCAGGGAAATACCTAAAACCCTCAAAACAGTGTACCTTGAAGACCACGACCCCCTCCACTGCTTTATTGTATCACAAATTCTACTCTACAAAGATTACATACTGGCTTACTTTAAAGGCTCCGTGTGGTGAAATTAGTGACATCTGGTGGTAAATATGAGCATAGCAAGTTCTTAATGGATGTTGCCCATCAGCAGCAAAAACGTTTTCAGACATGAACATATTTTTTTCTGTGGATGGATCCAGTGGCATCAGGAGCATGAATGACTCCACTAAAGATAACTACTAGATAGCATTGTAAAGATTTGCATTTTGGACTTAAAATGAAAAATTCAAACAACAATCAGATTTGCTACAATACTCACAAAGAAAAACCACATAGATAGATGTGTACTTAAATGTCGATGTAGGTTTATGTACAGAATAAAAATACAAGCTGTTTTAATAAAAAAATATTATATTCCAATAGAAACACAATTTTTAAGATTTTTTCTAAAAGCATTGTAATTGATGTTGGATTTTTACATGCTACACCTTTAAATTCACACTCAACCCAGCAAGACTTGTAATGCAAGATAACAAACTGCCATAAAATTAGATTTTTTATTTGTTTATTTCTTTAATTCTTTTTTGTTGAATGGGAATCACTGTTTTATTGGCTTGTTTTGTGACTTGCCACCATACTGTAGGAGTTGAATACTGAATTAAACAAACTACCCAGCAACAATACAATGTTGCAATATTAAATCAATTAAGGCCAAACTGGCATCTATCTTGCATCCTGTCTCTTCTCTGAGCTTTTTCCAGCAAGTAAACACCAGTCAGATGTTGACTCTTTTTCCTGGTTTTTCTACTTTTTCTCTCTTTTCCTCGCTTTCTCTAATGTCCTCTTGTGTTTCGTCGCTGAATCCCTCATGGTGCTCGTCCTAAAACACCAGTATGTTGACATTCAGTGCTGCTGTGTGACACAGTGACAAAAAGTGAAACAAATGTCATGTGACGCTCCAGGAAGTGCGGTTTGTCAGCCTCAGGATGCCGCAATACAACAACCTCTCCAGGAATGTGTAATAAAAGTCAGTATACCATCAAAACAATGCAAAGGTCAAGTTTTAAGTAAATTTGAAAATCATGCTACTACCTGAAAATTTTGCTACTATTTCATTTTTAGCTTTTAAAATGCCCGCGTCATGTTGGTGATATGGAAGCAGCCTGGGCTGTTGTTCAGTAAGTTATACTGTACATGTTGATCAATGCAAACCTTTTTATCTGGGGTGATTGCAAGATAATTAAATCTTTTCCATTTTAATCTGATCTCTCATTTATTAAGATGAACATGTAGGTGAGGAAAAGCAAAACGAAAAAAATTAATAGATAATCAGGAACAAAACTGTTATCTTGCTAAACTTTTGACCTCAGATTTAAAAAAATGCAAGCTTGTTCCTTCCTAAAAAATTCTATTTAAAAAGTTACTGTGGTAATATAACATTGTTAACATTTAACTTGTTTTGTTCACAGATTGAGATTTTACATGTTTTGGTTAAAAAAAGTCAAATAAATGTAATATATTAGAGTATTTTGTGTGACAGAGGAGCGTCTTTCTGAGGAAATCATGTTCGGATTTGCCTTATCTGAATCACACATCTTTCTGAAGTATTTGGCAAGTCTGTTGTGCCGTCAGTCTTGTCTGTTTTGTGGTTTTGTCTTGACGTTTGTAACACCAACTTGTTTAGATCAGAGATTATTGCGTCTCTTCCTGCAGTAAATCACCCAGTGATATTTTCCCCAGAACTGTACATTATTTTTGGTCCTGTTATTTTACACTAGATTTTAATCTTTTATATCATTCATAATTTTCACCTAATCTTTCTTCTGTTTAATACCGATTTGCTAAAAGAAAGAAAATAGATTATTATTCATCAGCTCAAGCTTCAGCAGAGAATTTTTTAAAGAATCCCATTTTTGTGGCTCCTTAGCTTAGTCATTATTTGTTATGTAATGCTCCGTTTTAACACTAGATGTCCCTGTTGTCCTTTTGAATGACATGGCTTTGATCGGGGCATCTCAGTGTCAGGTCCACCTTTTCATTCTGTGGCGTTTTTGACAGTCTCATGCTAATTTAGGGGTTATCATTCAGGTAAAAATAAAATTTGTCATCATAGATCTTCATGCCCATGTTTCCATCTGCTGCATGAGAAGAAGTGTTTACCATTTAATTTAATATTAATGTTATACGTGACAACACAGAGAGGATTTGCTGCTGGTACATTGTAAATCTCTTTAGATATTAATCATTAATATGGAATGATTATGTTTTCATTAAGATGATTTACAGATAAATGTCCAAACAAACTCAAACACTGCAACAGTGTAACTATGCTAAAACCTTTAACCTAATATGATTTCTGTGCCCTCTTGTGGAGGATTTTAGCAAGTCTACAGAAACAGAGCACTGGATGATCAATCTTAGTTTCATAATGACAAAACAAAGACATTTGGGATTATTTAATGACACCGATGGAAAACCTTTTTATTCATGTGGAAGAAGCTGTTTAATACGTTCATAGATAATTATAAAATATCAGGACAGCTTCATAAAGGTTATTATATTATTAAAGACATCAGCTTACACAGTTTCAGTACAAATTCACAAAACAAATCTATGGATTGTTTCTCTGCATCAATATAAGAAAGACTTCTGTCTGACTGATGAGTCTGATTTTTAAGAAAGAAAGTATCCCGGCACCTTACGGATACTGATGAACCGCATGATTAAAAAGTTTTACAGTGCAGGAAAACAAGGTCATTATTAAGGTGCAACAATATTGTTTTTCTACATACAGCTTTGGCTACTGTTGTTTTAGCTGACTTGGTTCACTTCTCACTGTCCTGAGTCTGTCTGATCTGAACTGGTACGACAATCTCATTGCCTGGATTGCTTATGGAAGTCCCGGGGACGGGGGCCTCTACGGACAAGACTCCATCACCAGACAGTGATGAACTGATGTGCTGCAAATCCACCCCCTGTGGTAACCTTTGAACAAGTAAGAGAAAGTTTGTCAGTGGAATATTTCATTGTGCCTTGCAGATGTTAAATAAAGTTTACTCTCAAAACTAATTCTTATATCTCATCAGGACACCGAACACAAGAGGTGTATCACATTAATTGAACAACAAAACTTCCTTAAAAAAAATCTAAATCTAAAATAAAATTTCTAAATTAAATCTGTCATATAAAACTATTGTTTTATCTGTAAATATTCATTGTACATAAAAAAAATTTGAACATGAATTGAAAAAGAAAAATTAATTATACTCATTGAACCTTGATCTGTGAGAGGTAAAGAATACCAATCCACAAAATATTGATTGAAGGAGTTAGTTATAGAGTTAATAATGACATATAAAATATGTGTATTGGAATATTTTAGGTTTCTAACATTTTTGGAAAGCTATAGAGGCCCTGGGTCAAATTGACCCGTTAACATTATTAACGTTCCTAAGAAACAAACATAATACAAGGGTTAAGGAATTTTAGAGGCTGATCAAACTACAGAATATTCTTCCTCTGTTACAAGAACCTACAGTTCTTTACTGCAGAATCATTTGTCATCTGTGTTTATGCTGATTTTTCAAGCCTCACTGCATCTCTAATTGTTGCATTTGCAATACTACACAACGATGGATGGTGTTTTAAATGTGTTTATAATGTAAGACAACTTACTTGTATTTCCGAGTGAAGCACCTTGAAACCAGTCCGTGTTCATCTTGCCTTTCTTCATGATTTCCTTATAGGGGAAAAAGAGTTTATGAGTAAAAAACTAAACTGACAAAATGTAGAATTTATAGATTATTATTATGTTTTTAGTAGGCTCCTTCACATTGGTAATGATAAATCTACACCACAGAATCAGTCACATTACCTGATATTTGCAAGTAGCCTTCCTTGGTTGTGATAGTGATCTCCTCAGGTGAGAAGTGATTGACGTCCAGGTGTATCTTCCAGCTGTTTTGACCCGTTCGGATCTCTGACACTCCACTTGTAAGTTGCCTCAGACTCTTTTGGTCAACCGCAGCAGGATGCTGACCGGTGAATGTAGGCAGAAGGGGAGTCTGTGTGAACCCCGGCCAGGAGAAAGTAGCAAGTCTCCTCTTTGCCCAGTCCAGCCAGTCCAGATCACTGGGCTCCAGGAAAGGAGGGAGGCCAAAATCCTGCGCAAAGATGCGGCTCGGCTGCGTCCAGTTTGGGAAAGGATCCCAGCTGACATCTCTGCGGAATATGGGACGGGATAATATTTTGTTTTGATCACCCATGTTCTGGAAAACAAGCTCAGAAAGAAGGAGAGGAAAGGTAGAAATGCAAAGCCTGAAGCTCCACCCTGGTAAACAAGTACAAAAACCAGACCAGAATAGAACAGCTGTGTTTTTATCTGGAGCAGCTAAGGACGAGCTCTGAGGAAAAGGCTTTGGCTCCTTTGCTCACACACTTTATATACCCAGCTGATTCTTTTTAACACTTGTGCAGCAGAAAGCGTGATGTATGAGATGAGAAAGCCTCGATGTGTGATGAGCTGGGGTGTCACTCCTCTGTTGCCCCGGGACATGAAGAGGACAATGCCAATTATTTGTATTTATATCTCTTGAGTGTCTCTGGCAAGTTGTTGGCGAATGACTTTGGAAGCAGCAAGCAGCCAGTTTATTCAGCAGTGGCCTCTGCAGTCCCGTCACATACTGGTGCTCTTTGTCCACAGAAGTCACAGTGGGGTGTTATATGAGGGAACAACACGTACATTCAGAGTCGCACACTAAACAACGATGTTGCTTAATCCGGACGTCTCTACACCAAAAAATGGAGATAAATGTCAACAAGAAATAAGCACAGGCTTAAGGTGAATATCTGTAAGACAAACAATTTCATGTCACAGAGTTAAATACGTGTTTCCAGCCTGGTCAAAGTTGCAGATGGAAAGACTGATGCATTCAAGGAGTGGTGAGGAATTTTACAGCTGAATCTTTGTTGGTGACATGTTGTTCAAGTAATGAAGCAGGCCATAGAGGTATAAATCAGTGTGTGTACGGAGAACAGTGGTATTTTAAGGAGGCAGGAGAATATCTGAGACATTCTCAGTGGTGCTCAGAGCTGTAGTCAGACAAGTAGCTGACTTATATTGATAAATAATACACATTTATTAAAACTTTGTTTTTATCATAGACACACCTTGTCACAATGTTTAAATATAATTGTAGGTCTGTGGTTAAGCCACCAATCCATCCGTTGTCAATATTTAGTTATTCCAGTGCACGGTCCCGGCCCTCTGGTTAATAATGATTGTTTTGCTGTTGTTGTCGTTGTTTTTGTTGCACTATATTAAAGTATAAAATATTTTCTCAAACATGTTTGTTGTTACATGTTTATTCAGATTTCTCGATTAACTGATGTTTTGAATTTTGAATTCAAACAAGAAACAGCAATTACAGAAGATTATTATGTTTTGTAATGGCTGGTTTTGACCATATTTTACTGCAGCTTAGTGCTGACCTGACGTTTTTCCCAGCCACTTTGAAACTAAACTTTCTTTGCAAAAACTCTTTAAAGCATGGAAACATGAATATGAAAAACTCTTCATGTGGAGATCTGCAGAGATCAGTGTACTTTAATCCCTTTGTTTTACATTCTAACAACTAATAAAACAACAGTGAACCCATTGACCAACTGAAGTGGAGCTAAATAACTTTTATCATAATCTAGAGCTGATATCATTATCAGCAAACCAGGGCTCATCAATCACTACACACGCACCTCAGATTTATAATCATGAGTTCTTGTAAAATCATCCTGTAAAAGGACAGCTTTGAGTTAAACTGACAGAAACAAGAGTCCCACAAACTTTATAGTAGGAAACTACAAAAAACACAGTATTGAATAACTTTATTCATCAGAAAAATACATAGTTATATTAACATTTTAAGTATTTAATTTTTCTTTTGTTAGCTAAGCAGAGGAGCAGAGCACAACCTATGTTCAATCACACATTCACACCTCTCCTAAAAGATACACTCTGTGATACTTAATAGTGGAGTGTTTATGTG
>JAVQJG010048018.1:0-29338 GCA_036024015.1 Craterocephalus amniculus
TCAGCAGCTAGTACTACTACTGCTATACGCTGCTATTTACATTTTAAAAGTAAAAAAAACCGAAAATGTAAGGCGAGCAAACAAACAGGGGACACAAACTGGGCGCAGCCATCTTGAAATTTGGGATCTCGGGGTCCTCTGCAAATTTCGAGCTCGCAGCTCGGAAAAACGAGTCCAGATCGTCACTTCCGGCCAAATTAGCTCGGAAAAACGAGTTCCGAGGACAACTGGAACGCACCATTATAAAATATAACTGATGAGCTACTGAAAGCTTGTGCTATAATGAACTGAAAACTTTCCTGCTTGACCTCACAGCCTGGGGAATATTTACAGCTCCAACTCAGTATTGAGTTTGCTTTGTAGATATGATATGCAAATTAGAAGAAAATTAAAAGTGTGGCTTTTAATTATTGTTACATTTATCAACGTAGTAAGGATGTTTATCTTTATCTGTTTATCTGTGTTACTTTTCCATTCAGCCTTGCCGGAACCAGATCTTATGTATGCAAATTAATGAACTTTCAATATCTACAAAACAATATGAATGAATATTTTCCATTTACCAGGTTCAAACTTTCTTCTTTCATTTTGTCGGCATCACTTGTTCATGAGGTGCACCTTTATGAGAAGAGATGCGCTAAAAGCAGCTGTTTAACACTGCTTGCTCGGCATTGTACATACGTTTAAGAGATTTTTCATTTAAAGGTGTAATACAAGATGTTTCTTTTGATATTTTATTTTTTGCAATATTAGATGTAAATTGGTTCACTGCCCCATAAGGTATGATTAATTAAAACCTTTAAACATATAACTGTCATTTTACATCTGCTATGAAAGTAATGGGATTTAAAAAACATCAACCAATCATACTAACAGTCACTGCATGTTTTATTTGTCTATTGGACCGTCAATTCCCCTTTGGATGTACTATAAATACCGTGCACGCTCCCGTCTAATGTTCACAGCAGGTGGCTAACAATCACTCTGCTAGCTCTGTTAGCAATGTCTGATGGCAGAGCTAAACGCCACTAAGGCGACGGCGGCAAAAGAAAGAGTTTTTCAATGTTGCTAAGGACAGGGGAAAGACATTAGAAGTTGTTTCTGACATGATGTTTCTGACATCGCATGCGCTGTTTTCAAAAACGCACTAACTTAACTCTCTGCCTTCTGCCACAAACATCTTCTATTTTACCTTTAAATGACCACATTTTTTGTTGGATTGAGAGGTGAAATGCAGAAACCTTTTTGGGGCATTCTTTGCTGTGTGCTTACCTTCGCTCTGTTTTTGAAGAACATGAATGTTGGCATGGCTCTTATATCGTAATGACGGGCCACATCCTTAAAAAAGAAAAAAAACAAAAACAAGGTAAGACCATCATACTTACAGATCGGAGTGTTGCCAGAGTGAAACTCTTCAATGATCTGATCACCTTGGTCATATGAATCTCTCTATTTGTGTCCTCCACAAATAGAAATGTTTAATAGTAGAGATTGAAATGGTTTGATATAGACTCACATAACATTCAAACTGAGTAATATACAGGACCTAATCCATGGAAATACGAACCTTGTGTTAGAGTCTGTGAAGCAGAGTAACCATACTTGGTTATTTAAAACACTCGAGCAAGACATTACACCAAAGAAGGAGAAGCCCACTTCCAAAAAGGGGCTTCAACACCAGATGACTAATTGGGCAGGTTTTGGTCTGTTTTTGTAGCAGAGACAGAAAATGTATCCCTTTTCTATTTGTGACTTGGAGCAGCTGTACTTCCAAAGCTTGTTGATGTAGATTCATGACTAGTTCACGTTGCTTTGAGCTTTAATGACGTGGCTACAACAAAATAAACGGAAGGATAAATTCTTTAATCGTACTCTCACAGAACAGGCTTCCTTTAAAGGGTTTCACATGTAGGAAACATGCATTTCTGAAAGAACCCTGGTAGCATGGTCTTTGGAGCGGGCACACCCCACTTGCTACGCTGTGCGTCTTATAAAAGTGGAAAGTTTTGACAATTTGTTGTTGTAAAACCAAAAGCCAGGGAAATTACTTATCTCTTTAAGCTTGCACTGACATAACTCAATTAGAATCATCAGCCATTTTAAACATAAACTCACTTACAGAAGCCTTGTCCACATCAACCTTCAGGAAAATAACATCCTTGTTTTCTTCTGCCAGTTTCTGCAAGAGAGTCAGTCAGTGAGCATCAGCAATGAAGGTCGTATGACAGAAAGTCAAACAGACCCCTCATTTAAAACAGTTGTAGACGGTGGTGCCATGAGTGGTCTACAAATATAAAACCAAAGTGGCTGTTTTTTTTAAGCAAACAGAGGTATCCTTCTAGAGGGGTCTGTGAATCTAGGAAGTCTGTTTTTTCCTTTAAAAGGAAAATAAATGTTTTCCTCTTCTAATTTTCTAAAGAAAAATTAAAATTGGATAATATACAGTTTTCTTTTCTTAATTTTATGCACAGAAAAGAAAAGATCAGATCAAGAAAATCCAGTGGTTTTCCTCACCCTCCAGACATTAAGAGAGACAAAAAGAAATGCTTTTCTGTTTCACTTTCAAAAAGAATTCTGGTACAACCATCTACTTACTTCAAATGCAGGGGCAATCATTCTACAGGGGGGGCACCAAACAGCTGTGAAGTCCACCACAACCAGTCTGCCCCCTGCTTCTAGCAGGATCTTATTAAACTCTGCCTACAGAAAATGTATAAATACACAGCGTTGGACATTGTTGATAGCTTGTTAAAGAATGTGAAGCCAAATATGTCCACCATAGTGAAGAGTAACAGCAGAATATAAAAATGATGGCAGCTATAGATTGTGTTACAAACATGAAACACCTTACCAAACAATCCACTTGTCTAACCATGGTTTCCTGGTGAAGCGTACGTTCTTCAGACCAACTTCAAGCTGAGGAGAGCGAAAATGTCCTGGCCGGTTGTGCTGTAAATACCAGGCTGAAGGAAAGTAAGATGAGGTCTTGGGCCAACCTTCCTGTGTTCCTGTTTCACAGGTTGGTTCACTCCTCCGGCAGAGTCACGTTACCCAAACCGCAGCGATGACTTGCTGAATAAACCTGTCAAACCTGTAAAATGTGAAGAATGTTCTGGTTTACAAACACTGATGGTTTACACGAAGCTCAGCATTTGGTCTGTATGGGCTTTAACAAACCATTTGTGTGAAATATTACATTACATTTTCAGAATCAATGCAGTCACTGGTGGAATGACAGTAATGACAGAGGACAAAGTCCAAGTAGCCTACATTTGAATATACAACATATCTAGCCTAATTAGTGTCCACTTGCTTCTTTATAGCGTTCAAATGTTTTTACAGTAAGACGTACAAAATTACATTTACTGGCAAACAAAACTATGCTCAACAAATAATGTTCTCGTTATCAAAAACCATTGGGCTGTTTTAAAAGGTGTCACATTTTGTTATTAAATCAGTAGCTATCTAATGGAAATGACTTGACACATTTCTGGTTTTCTGGTTTTTCTGGTTAGCAGATTTACTTTTGTATGTCTTTTCTGATTAATTTTGGAAAGATTTCAAAATAACTCTGAGGGGTTTACAGAAATATTAACCAACACCCCCTTGTTCTGTCCCCCTATCTCTTTAGGGTTGTTCAATGTTTCTTTCTCTGTCCCTCTTTCTTTTCCAGCTTCTAGAAATCCTGTTTGTCCATATAGTTCATGTGTATCATACAGTAAGTCCAAGTGCTGGTGTAATGGTTTGGGGGATATTTTTTGTTACTTACTTTCTTCTTCTATTGTACCTACCGGGACAAGCTGTATTGTTGCTGATGGCAACCAAAAGCTTCTGGTCTTGGTGCAACCTGCTAATTTCAGGTACTTGATGAGAATTAAGGTCAATATTGATTTAAATGAATCTGATGTTAAGCATATGAGCAGATGAGGAGTCACTGCTCTGCTCTTTGCTTGCAGTACTGCTGACTGTTCATTTCTGCTCTCCCTGGATCCCCTAGAACAGAGAAACACAACTGGCTAATTAGGAGCTTAATGTGCCTTTTGATCTGATAAGTACGACATGTTCAGTGGTCTCAGAGATCCAGGAAGGCAGTCAGTAACTATCCACTGTTCAGCTTTTAAACTGGATATGTGGGGTTTTTCTTAAGATTTAAATTTCTTGTTTTCTGTTGTTTGAGTTTTTTAAAATCTTTTAATTATTTGCCTAAATGCTAATGCATCTCAGCAGCATCCCTCAGTTTTAGGGTCCTGCTTTATTTTATGGTCTGCTTTAATATGAGACCTGCAATGTAAGGTATAGATGCCATTTCTACACAAAGTGATACGGGAGCTCCTGAGCTAATGGCATAGAATCTTTTAGTGTAGATGTTGACATGGTAACTACATGTAAATATTTATGTATTTTGGATCCGTCAAAAATTTTAACTATTCAGTAAAATGGTTACTTTTATTCTACATCCCTTTAGATATTCTGTAGATGTTTCATTATTGAAAAATTTATTTTGATGAAAAACTTGTAGCTTTGACCCTTAATTTTGGTAGATGAGGTACAGTTGAGTAGTTATATGTGAAGGAGAGGAGCTTCAATGCCTCTATTAAAATGTCATGCAAAGAAAATCAGAGTTCAGTTGTGCAACTTTAACTGATCTGATGAATATGGGGAAAGTGGAGTGAGTGTGAGCGGCTGGTGAAGACATATCTAATTTTTAATCATTCAAAAAGTTTTTGAACTATGTGAATAATATTTTCAGTTCCATCTTACCATGCTAAGAAGTCATTTTCTGGACTGCTTAATCCAGTTAAGGAACCACGGTGGGCTGGAGCCTTTGAGGGCGCTGTGACAGCAGTACGCAGATAAAGTACAAATATACAGCAAGGTCAATGCTGCAGACTATTGAAAATATTAATTGTTTGTCTTCACATAACCAAAATATGTCAAGATAGATAATCATAACAAAACATGTCAGAACAAGCCAAGAAAATAGACATCTAAAAATATTGTACTACGCTATCGGTCAAAAATGTACTGTAAGGTAAAAGAAGAAAACAAATAAATGTAATAAATACTACACACCTCTTTGCCCAGCTGGATCCGGCCAGAGAATTACTGCAAACCTACCCAGGCAGGGATTGAACCCACAACCTCCTGGCTGACAATCATGCATGCTGACCAGTCAGCTAAATGAATACAGCTGCCAGAGCACATTACTGTATTAGGAAGAGACATTGTGACAGGACCCTCATTGTCATATTGGCAACATTGTCATTGCCAAGTTAACATGGCAAGAACCATCTGCAACAACAGGTCCATCCTTCCACCACCAAGGCAGCGATTTCGTTTCCCCTCTCTCACTTTTCTTCCCCGACTTCTTCCATTTTGGTTGGAAGCAGGTGACTTGCCTGCTGTTTTTTAGAGCTCAAACCTGATTGGTGTGTCTACAATAAAGCAGCCGTGTTCACACACCTGATGTGTGCGTTTAAGCAACTGGCTCATAGGTTTGGTGATTTTTCAGTCAGTGCAAGAGAGGCACAGAATGATTGATGTTTGAGTCTGATGCATAAGTGTATTTAGTGTTTTGTAAATCGCTGTTTGCATTACTCAGCAAAAAGTGTGAATCTGTTTTTTTATTATAGTGGTGAAAATCTTGTCCAATGTTTTGCTCATGAGTGTAAGAGCTTGATAATTGTGTAATTCTTTTATTTTCAGTGTTTATACAGGCATAAAAAAACTGCTACAAGGCTGAGGAAGTTGTGGTATGAAGGTGATGGAGCAAGTCAGTAAATTATAGAAGTGATGAAACACTAGAAGCGCAAAACAAGATTGTGTGTGTGTTTCTGGAAATCTGTGCAACAGCTCCATTAAAGTCAGGATCATGATGCAGAAACATTACACACTGTCTGCTATTGATCAGCTCAGTGAAGTCTAATCCCTCAGAGTGCGAAAGAAAAAAAACTTCTAGTGTCCTCACCCTTTGTTTTTAATGTGTGTAGGAACTGACAACAAATAAGAGCTCATGAGCAGATATTTGAAAACTCGCATCCCCTAAGTTAGTAAACTGTTTGCTCCCAGATCTGCACCTTCTGCAGCTCAATTTAATTTCTTTTCCTTTGTTTTTCTCCGAGATTTTACACAACTGTAACATGCAGCTACATTTAAATGATCATCTTTGCAAATCATCAGTCTGGGGGAGCTGATGGGGGGATATGCAGGGGGCTCGTTTTTAAAAAGTAGAGGGTGGAAGGGAAAAAATGCAAAGAACTGTTTTTAAGTCACTTGGCTTTTATTCACATTTCATATCTGTTGACATCTCAGCTGCACCATCTTTCCATACATTCTGCTACTCTCATTAAATGGTCCCACTCTCTCCCCATCTACACTGGTAAAAACAGGAGGCAAGACCATCACCACGGCAAATAATAATAATAATAACAACAACAATAATAATAATAATGATAATAATGATGATGAAAGCAGCATTAAAGACACAAATTGATTTCTTCCTCCCTTCATTACCAGCATCTTTGTATTACATTAACCTGAATGTAACCATCAATGATTAATTAAACAAAACACAGAACTAGTTTGTGATAAATAAAAAGTCTACTATCGGACCCAGCAATCTCAAAAATAATAATAATGAAGGGTACAAACAAAAGTTTAAAAAGTGACTCTAGCCATTTTTAGGAAATGAAACATGGTTGGTCTTCGGGGGTGTGTGCATGTGCACACGTTGTTGTGCTATCTGTATCCTCTCCTGTCCCAACAACACATCTGTGGTACTGTTGCAGTCTTCCTCATAGATCCAGTGAGACTAGATCTGCGCTGGTCCTGATAGTTTGTCATTTGTGGTCATTAACCAGTGATGTGGATAGCAGACTCACACCATCTGCTGCCAGTGAGCTACAGCATGCTTCTAGAAACAGCAGCCGTGTCTTCGTGGCAGCAGCATACCAGCTTTAGTTGCAAAGCAGGACAGTGGCCTACGACTTGCTCATACATGTTTACACTCCACGGATCAGAATGAAATACTTTGGTTGCTGTTTGACATCATCATTCATGACTTAGTGTTGTGTGAGGAATGTTTTCCAGTGAGGTGAAACACTACTTTTTGAAAAAAAAAGGGATTTACCTGGTCTGGTTCTTAAATTAAGCCCCTTTCAGACATGCAGCTGATATTATAGCTCATCTTTATACGTTTGGCTAATTTATTGTTACATAAATAACCTTTTCAAAGTAACTGAGAAGGATCTGTCCATTTTCGTGACTCTGATGATTTACATGGGAAGCCAAGTTAGTTATGAAGCAAGCAGGGGTGAAGAGTTTCAGGACAGAGGTGAGCTTTTGTAAGTGAGCCATGCTGTTGTGATGAATTGTAGGACTTTCTGTTTCAAGAAATGAGCCAAACCTATGGAGAAAAACTGTAAAAACACCATAATGGCAATTTAAAAGCATCAATCCTGGTAATATTTCCACTGAACAAAAAGTGAATCACACAAACTGCAGTAAAAAATTGTCTAATTATTGTCTTCAACAAATGGAACCGTTTATATAAGCCTACATTACAGATGATTTTTATAATATCCCTCTAACTGTGACAGCACACACCAGCAGCTTTTCAGCTGCTTGATGTTGATTGATGTGGAAAACTGATGTGGGTTGTTCATGTAATTATACCCGCAGCATTCTGATGAAATGAATTAATTGGATTTATTTTCTTGCTCTTAATTAGTTCTGAATATTTCAAGTTAGATTTTTTTTTTAAGATTTTAGATTAATTGCCATTGACATGCATCAACACTGCAGAATCGTTCCAACAGAGGATGAACCATAAATGAGCCACTTCCAGTTTTCAGTGTGTTTGTAAACTTAACAATGGAGCAATAAAGATTTCTCTAATGTATGTAATTTAATTTGGGACTGCTTTGCTTGGATACATTCCCAGTAAAATCTTTTTCAACTCCACTTCGCCTGATGAAAGAACAGAAAAGAAGCAGTGGATTAAAATGTGTTACCCCATAAGAACTGTTGCCTCAATACCAACAAGAATCATTAATTAGGAAGCAGGAAAATGATTTAATGATCACTGCTGCATATTGAACACAAACAAGCCCGTTTTGCTTCATGTAGTCTCAGATATTAAAAGGCCAGGATTTGAACAGACATGTCTGAAAAGGGCTTAGCTTTCAGTAAACTCAACTGCACACACCTTACAGAGCTAAATGGACTCTGTATGCGGCGTGAGCGTCTGTGTGGGCCCAGAGTCGGTCACATAAAAAACAACATTAATACCAAAATCCTTTTGAGCATCTATCATCTGAATGACAAGACACTTGCAGCAATGATACGCTCACTGACTGGACATCAGAAGGCCTCCATGGGTTGGGCTAGTGTGCTTTCTCTGTGCTGTTCTTATTCTTGCCACAGGGTGGCGGTGGTCATTCACCACTGTGACGCTCTGTGCAATGAGAGAAAGGGCTTTCAGTCTGGATGAGTGAGACACTGAAGGGATACCATCATCAATTTATTTCAAGTCCAAAATGAATGAATAAGCAGCTTAAAATCAAAAGGAAGCTGGTGCCATCCAATTCTTTGTTTAAAAGGCGGGAATTTCATCAGTTTATCCGCCAGCGCCGTTTTTTCCTGATCCTGTGAGCTATGGTGCTTCCAGTGTGGACATTCTTCAGCCAATCACCTACTCTGTCATGGTCCATCTTTCTGGACTCTCTGGTGGTCTGCTGTGTGTCCTTGTAGTCCCAGTTGGCTTTGCTATGGTCAGTCACTGGTATTGGAGGTAATTTTTGAGGGACTGGGGTAGAGGAAGGCTCTCGATTTCATGAAGGCGGTCGCGGCCCAACGCCAGGCGGACTGCACGTCGACACAGGTCCATCAGAGGCAGAGGCTCAGCTGAGGAGAAGGCAGAGGAGAAAAGTTTAGGGCAGTTTCTTGTGACCATTTCACTGCATACATCTGCTCTTTGTGAATCAGAGACAGAGGAGAGACAGGGGAAGTGACAGTCGCATTTAAATATATACACATCCTCCTCACTCATACCACAAATGTCATCTGTTCCTGATAGCTCCTCTACATTGGAGGTGTTATTTTGAGCCTGTGGACATGCAGGGGGAAAGCATTTATAGACAGACAAAACTTTTTTTGTCTGTTTTAATAAGAGTTACTGACTAAGCGTTTTGTCCAATGTTCATCTTTACTTGGTTGTCAGAGGGTAACAGCTCCAGGGGGCTGCAGGACACTGAGGCAATAATGCTTCATTAGAAACCTGAATTCTGGGTAAATCTGCCACTTTCACATCTATTTTGATATCAATGAACAGGAATTATTTGGAACAGGTCCTTGTTATCTGGTTCCAGTTTCCCAGAAATAACAGGTTTTATAAAGCCCTTGTAAGAATACATTAACATATAAAACTGTACATGGATTCTATACGGTTGGTTTTTTTCTCAACTTCCTGGACATTTTAAAGAATATTTTTCTTCGATTTCCAAACTCAGTTAATCGACAAAATTACTGACAGAAATTCCCACCGTGAAAGTAAAGGATGCTTGTAAATACTTTGGTTAATTCTCATTTATGCAACTTCCCTGAAATCTAGTCAAGCAGAAAAACAGCTGTGCACACACAGGAGCTACTTATGCTTGACTGAAAACCACTCAGTCTAAATACAGGATTGGGTTTTGACATTACAGTACGTCTGGTTCTTACTTGGCTGAGCAAAAAAGTCATGAGATAAGACATTAGAGATGTGACTGAAGAGTGGATATAGAGTTTTAATTTAAGGTGTTTAAATATAATACCGTTCAGGAAATAAAGGCTATCTTTAAAATGTCACTCCTTTCTCACAGGCTTAAATGTAACTTGATATCTGAGAGCAGTTTTATGGGAAAGTGTGATCTGAACTTTACCATTTCAAGAGCTGATTTCAAGTCCTGAAAATGTTCATGTGAATCAATACAGATGGACCCTGAGAAACTAAAGGCTCATTTCCCGTACTTTTAAGATGTAAATAATGCTTCTAATGTATAGAAGCAATACACCATAATAGTAGATTTTAATCAAAAATAATCTGCGTTAATAGTCCATGCTCAATTTAAACTAGGAAGTGTTTATTCACATGCAACAGTTAAAATGAAATTACTTAGATGTGATGCATGTTGACTGCAGTGGACCACTCTTACGTTTAGTGTTTGTTCTAGTTTCATTTGTATCAAAGACTGATGACATTCTGCACTTCTGCATCACAAAAAGTCTCTGAGGTGGAGGATGTTGTGTGAGGAGGATGTGACTGAAATCTGGATGAAAGCTGCCCTCGGGATGGCTTGACTAGATTTTGACTTTTGTCTGGATCATGTAATGTAGACGGTCCTGTGATTGGAGGAAAGTCATGATGTCAAGGTTCATACAATCGAACCCAGGAAACGACTTGTTCATCATCCGTTTAACTATTTAATCTTCTAAATCTGAAGTTATTACAGCTGCAGAGCAGAGTCATTAATAAAACTAGCAGTCAGCTAAACGAATCCTGTCATGTGACAACCCTCTTTTCACAGACTCAACACACTGTCAGAGCTACTGCACATGTAACAATACACACAACGGCCTTTGAAGTAAGCAGACACGACGACAGCAACCATCAGTGCATCATCTGGTAGGAAATGAAGGGAAATAGGGCAGAACTAAAATGAAAGTCATTCAGATGGAAGTGTGGGAAGTGGTGAAAAAGAGGGATGAATGCAACAGATAATATAGGGAATCAGCTCATAAGTGCAGATTTATACAGAAATGCGAGTTGCTTTGCTGATGTCGGATTGATCTGACTGACAGCCAGAAAACACACGGCACACCCCTCGGGTAGCAGCCACAGTGCTCACGTCACAACGGACCACATCCTTGATAAAAACTTAAAACGCCCCGTTATATAAGAACTCTTAAGTGTGTTTTCTATCAGGGAGCAAACATGTTTGTTTAACGTGGGGGTTTAGGGAGATTGGCTCACGTCTGAAGCCAGCTCCACGTTTTTGGCACTCCCGCACTGCTTTGGCTTCTTTGCTTCTGATGTTGCAGTTTAGTCGGAAAAGGTAAACTAACAAAAAACATAAAACCTTGTTAATGAAAACACCCGTCGACATAGAGTCTTTAGCACAAGCAGCCAGCCTATCAGTGTCTGTCCCTGCTGTACACACTACCATCACCTGTTGTAGTTCTGTGTGTCCTTTACCACCTGAAGCTGCATTGCTCTGGGTGTGTGTGTGTGTGTTTGCGTGCGTGCGTGTTTTCAAGGTTAAACCAACAGGACAGAAGACAGCCCAGCCTCCACATGCTCACGACACATATATCCACCCATCATGGGTGTGTGTCCTTGCAGTGTCACCATCACATTTATGTTCATCCACACCATAGAAAGCCCAGTTCTTCATGAGTGGACGGTCACAGTGTCGCTTTCCACTCTCACCGCTGTTTGACTCTTATTCTGCTGGCATGATTACACACAGCAATGTGGTGGTACACATCTTTTAAAGAAAATAATAATTAGTAATTTTATCTTTTTTCATCCACTGTTTGGTTGGAAAAAAAGTGATAATGTTCTTTAAAATGTCTCCGACCTCAAAATTATGTCTATTAAATAACTTCTTTTTTTAAAAAAAACAATCCAAAGTATGAAGGTACGTACCTACATTAACTTGAGACCAAACAAAATCATGGCATCTAAGCTGTAATAACTGGGCCTTAAGCATCGCTTCATTAAAAAAGTTTATACCATTAAAAAAAAGTTTTTAATAGTTTTATTTATTATTCCCACCAGCTATGAGCTACAACACAACATAAAACTTGAAGTTGCAGAGATGTACTCCATTCATTATAAGGACATTTTGAGCCAGCGACCCCACCAGGAAACTTAATTTCTCAACCAAGTACCAAATACTTCCTGCTCCTGGTTGTAGATCCACATCTATTTTAATCATCTATAACAGAGAATGGAAAGTCTAAAAGATGAGCTGCTACCAACATGGTGTTAAAAGCTGTTATTGCAGAGGATCGTTACTATGCAGTATGACAACAGCAAGGTTTGCTTTGGCTGAAACACAACCGGCTCATTATCTCTTCAGCAAAATAGAGAAAAGGAATTTTTAAAAAGCTAATTTCTTTAAATTTCATGTGCTGATTTACAGCGAAAAGCCCCTTTGAGAGACTTATTCACCAAATAGGGCTGGATCTGGGAACTTCCATTTGAGGTTACTATGGCTCTGACAGCTTTTTAATCGCACTGTGTTAACTGTGTGTGTGTGTGCGTGTATGCGAGTGTGTGTTTATAAGCAAATGCACTTATCAAGGGGAGCAATTTTCGTACTAAATCCAATTAATCTGAGTGTGCTTGTAGGCTATTTAGAGGAGTTTCTGTTATGTAGAGACAGCAGAGAGCAGCTTGGTCATTGGGAGGATGCAGACAGCCGCAGCTTTGTTTTTTCTTTCTTTTCCTTCTTTGTGGTAGAAAATAACTAAACAACTTAACAGAACATAAGAAAAAAGAAGACAGGACTGTTGATTCTTAATTTCCAAAATAAAAATTTAATGATGCTGGAATCAAGGCACTTCTGTGAGAAGTTAGTCTTCCTGCAGCTGAATATCATCAGGTGCACTCCCCTCTCACCCAAACTCATTACACTGCTTATTAATACCTGTTTCTTATGTATCATACCGCATAAAGATGAGCTAAGAGGGGGGCGGAAAGGGGGTGGGGGCAGTGTACTCAAGTCAGGTGTTATAAAACTGACTTTGCTTAATTTAAATTCATCCGCCTTTAGAAATGCTCACACTCTGTGCTACGAAGGCTTTAATGCATCAAAACTGAGACTTCAATGCAAAATATTCCTCATGTTTATTATGCTATTGTAGCTCAAAGGGAGCCTGTTGCTCTGTTTAGAGTTCCACATAAATCACCAGCTGCCTCAAGATGTGGAAAATAGCCTTGTATTGCCTTATAACAGACGCTAGTGTTAATAATTTCAATTGGAAAAGAAAACATCAAGCCTAACGTTTCTGTCTTAATCAGACGTATTCCATGATGCTTTATCCTATAAGAATCTCCTCAAGTGAGGAAAACTAATGTAGTGAGTCACAGTGGATCATCAGCTGCAGGTAATTTACATCTGCATCATTACACTTTCTACTACGAAGAGCCGCACTTCAAAATGCGCCTGGAGTGAATATAATAACTTCATATATCAACACCTTTAATAACTCCTGTAGTTCAATCAGAATCTTTACAATATCAGTCATCAAATGCTAAAGCTGGTTGATCGCTCTGCGTTTCATAACATTGTAACTTGATTGTACGCTTTGAGTCAAACTGCTGATTTTGTGTTTTTCTTGGATATTTTTAACATTTCAAAGTGATTTCGGTAAAATCTTTTTTTTTTTTGTGTTCCCCTTTTTTCTCAGATTGGACTGACTGAACCCAAAATCCCAAAAAAAAGGAACCTCTCGGCGGCATGTGATTTTTACGATCACACTCTGCTTTTACTCATGTTTTATGCAAACGGGGTAAACCGCCATAAACTCAGGGAGAATCACACTTCTTCCATGCCTGAGGTGATCCCAGGTAGTGCAGAACTTCTTCCCCGATTAGGCATTTTATATGGATATGAACTGAGGCCGTGATGGGAACATGAAGTAATAGGGGAATGCGATGTGACACAGTAATGAGAAGCAGTGCGCGGCAGCACAGAGCAGGATTTATTATCTGTGGAAAAAGATAATGGGGGAGAGGTTGAAAATGGCAACAGCAGCATTAGTTTTATGATGGGTGTAAAAACTGACCTGAGGGAAGAGCCAGAAGCTAAATAAACCCTAACATTGACCTGAATGCTCAGTTTCAAGGAAAAACCATGGAGAAGTCAAACACATCCTTAAGATTTTTGCACAAAACAGCCTAACTCCCAACATGATGACCGCTCAAAAGAGGCTACATTTTTCGGACATATGGACTTTAAACTTTAAATTAATTAGCTCCTTATCAATTGCACCTTTATCAAAGGTACCAATTCTCCAGTTATAATGATGGGGGGGAGACTAGGGCCAAGTGCATCGCACGATGACTAGAGAAGTTGAGGTAACCAAAGTATTCAAAACCATGACAGCCATCAGTCATTCAGATCGTGAGACAGAGAAAAGTGAGGAGAGTTGTGGCAGTAGCTGCAGTCCCTACTGGGATTGAGGCTGATTTATACTTCCTGTTCAGATCAACAAAGAGCCCGTGGCAAATCCTACCTCAGCTTAACACAGCTGCATGCAGAGCAAATGTGTCGATCTGCATTAAAACTTCCAAAACAGAGTTAGCATCAGGGAGTTAGCACCTCTCTGCCCCTATATTATTGTAGGGCATGAATCTCAGGCTGTGTTAGCAGCAAAAGCTGCTCCAAAAACAAATTCAACGGAAATAAATCAACAGTTTGTTGTAAAGCTCTACACAATGAGCGGTTAACGGAGTCAGGGGTGTTGAAGTAGGGGAATATCTAAAACCTGGACCAAAGACTGAGATCCCTGTTTTAGCAGGTGATTTAACTCCAAGAATACAAGAAAAGTAACATTTATTCTTTTAAGGGATTGCTTCTTTATCCAAGTAAGTAAACAGAACAAAATAACAAAGTTATTAGCAAAAAGTCATACTTGAAATGACCAGACATCTTAAAGCAAGCACCAAGCCTTCCTACCCCTTTTCGTCACAGCAATACACCTCTCCTCTCCTCCTGCAAATCCCGTCTGCCTCTCTTTTCTCAGCTCCTCTTCCTCTCTCTACATTTCATCTTTTCCCGTCCTTCTACACTGCAAGGCCACAGCGTTTGATCTTTTCTGACACGTAAAAAAATCATGTCTGTTTGGAGAAAATTGCATTATCTCAAAATGTCAGCATGACACAGAAAAGCACACCCATGTTTTGCTTGATGACAATGCAGTTATCATCATCCTGTTAGCTTTGAAAGACCTCTCTAAGCCCGAGAGGCTGAAGAATTAAGAGGAGCATGTAATCCTTTAATCCTTTAATTAAAGTCAATATCATATGAAAAATGAAAGGGAAAAAATAATGAGG
Organism: Craterocephalus amniculus; assembly: GCA_036024015.1. Lineage (NCBI taxonomy): Eukaryota > Metazoa > Chordata > Actinopteri > Atheriniformes > Atherinidae > Craterocephalus > Craterocephalus amniculus. The sequence continues at coordinate 15,104 of JAVQJG010048018.1, forward strand.
TTTTCATGTGAGTGGTAAAAGTTGGGCAAAAGCATCAAATTGCTCACAAGACTGTGCATGTACAAACAGAGTAATCAGTCTGGGTCAAAACAAATAACAGCTCAATAATATGTTATATTTCACACCTGCTATTTTTGTTCTGTTACTTTTGACCCACAGCAGCGCTTCTTCCATCATATAAAACACACAAAGGTGTGCTCAAAAGTAAATCTCAAAACCTGTCTTGCACAAATGTTGATTGGTAGAAAAGCAAATTCAAAGAGCACACACGAATGCCAGCTCACAGATACCGGAAATCAAACTGACACACATGCACACACACACGCAGCTCAGAAATCATCAAATACCTTGAAATCTAAGATATGGAAGGTTTAGTGAACGGTAAATATACCTGACAGTCATGTAAAGCTGCACAGCTGCATGCTGAACATCAACAGAGATCAATCTGCTGTACAAAGTATTAAAAGCTGTCAGGTACCAACAGCTGATGGTGTCTGATCCAGGTCACTTCTTTAATAGTTTATTATCTATTAAAGACTTAATAAGCTTCATTTACTGCATATTAAACCGCCTGAGAGGTTAAGCTTGCTTGATTAAATTTTTAAAAAACACACAAAAGACATTTTTCCAAAACGATCGATGCAGGATGAAAACTAAAAAGTTCCTAACTAAAACCTTTTTCTTTCCTTTTTTTTACCTAACTGCACAACAAAAAGATGAAACAACACAACATTATTCTATTATATGTCCTACACCCACTATGAGTCGTTGTAGATAATAACAAAAACTTTTTAAGGTAACATTTAAGGTAACACATGGAAATGAAAGTTTCCTGGGTTTTTGTTTTGTCTTTTTATCCGTCCTGGGTGCATCAGATGAGTATGATTTCAGCACCAGAGATCAAAGTGAATTTAAACAGACATAAAAAGTGGATGAAATTTGTTGCTTAATGATAAAGAGTTGCTAAAGGTACAGACAAACAACACAAACTGCTTTTTACATTCACCAGGGAGAAAAAAAGGAGAGCCTCTGTTTGAGTGAATTCATTCCTGCTGAACAGAGCTGGAGCTGATAAACAGCCAGAACCAGTGCAGCCATGATTCATCTGGTCCTGAGTGCAGTTTGTGTCCTTTCCAACTGAGGTTAAAACTCAAATGTTAGCAGGTGTCAGCACTGTCCAACAGCTGCTGACTTCGACTGGTAAAGCAGATGAACATCAGCAGGCATTTAAATGTCTTTTATCTTATTATTTTACACTGACATCCTGAGAAAGACATAGTGGTTGCTCCTTGTGTAGAACGATGAGAGAAGTGGGACAAATAACAACATTAGCGTCTCCCTTTTTCAGAAAAACTCACCCCGGCCGAGGCAGGGATAAGCCTGTGTGTCTTTACTCTCTGAGCACCTCCTTTTCAAACATTATAGCTCAGCACCAACGTCCTTCACAGCCACAGAGGGACATGGCCAGTATCCATAACTAATGTACCTCCGGTGGTGTCCTGTATCTCTTGCCTGCTTCAGTGTGCAACACCACCAATTTTTCAGCACAATCACACTTTAAGGTACTCTGAATCAGTCATTGTGCAGAACTAATGCAGTAATGTTGCTACAGTCCATGGAGGATTTGCCTTTTGTACTTAAACAAAAAAAAAAAAGATGCAACTACAGGGTGGGAGGACTAATGGCTACAAACAAAGCCCATCCCACACATATTTAGGAGTGTGAAAGCTGCTCTCTGAAGTTCTCTCAAAGTAAACCCCATCTTGAAATATTTGGCCGAAGCCAACACTGTTGCTTAAATTGTTTGCACAGATCCGTCTGTATGACTCATTTCTTACTGGTCCCATTAGTGTCACACAGAGAAATAGGCACTGTGGGCAGAGCTGGCTAGTACAGAGAGGAGCTGGTGGTAATACAAGCCACGCTGGCGTTTCTTTTTAAAGCCCTGTTCTCTCTTTACCGCCCTGAATTACTGTAAATCCAATGTTCACGGTCTCCTCAGGGAAGAGGGGCAACAAGATAAGCAACAGGAGGAAGCAAGATGTGAAGGAGAGGTTGAAAAATAAAGGCAACAGGGGAGACGGAGGGGGGTGAGGAAAGGGAGAAAAGAGCAAAGGAGATGTTCATGAGATGAGAAGGGTGGAAGGACTTTCAGGAGAGAGGATGATAAATAGGAGAGGAGACAGCAAAGACGTCCTTGACAGTAACAACTTCATAAAAATGTCAATATAAGAGGAAATATTTGGCGTAATTTACTAACGCCATCTTCCTTTATCTCTATGTGCAATCTGTAGGAAAACAGCAATAAAAAACGAGTGAGGATAACACAGAGTGACAGAGACTAAGTAAAACAGGAAAAAGTGAAAACTTACAAATGGATGAATAATTTTTTACTGACACAGATCCAACAAGAATGGTCAACTTCTGAAGTTCCCCTCAGCTACACATGGCATTTCAGCATCTTTAGCTCACTGTTTTGGTTTTAAGACTATTTAAGAATATTGTCGAAGCTGAAGAGATCGATATTAAATTACGGAGAATAAGTCGTAGGCATTAATAAATGCTGCTGTTACTCAATTTCCAGTGGAAATGAAATGCACCACTGATGCTCAGTGACGTCGCTGAACACGTCCTCAAGCTCCCGTATCTCACATTTAAGGTATTAATCTTAATATCTGAGATGAAGGAATCATTCAAACACATCCAATTATTCTCAGCAGGAAGCAGAAAAGTAGTTTTTGTTCCACTTGTTTTTAACTGTAATCACATGTTTTCTTTATCAATCCCTATTTGGTTAAGTTTAGGAAATACTGCTGCCTTTTCAGGTTAAGGAGAGTGTTTTTTAATATACCTGAGAGTAAAAAGGAGGGGGATGCCTGGACGTAGTGCATTAATATGTGTACAACCTACATCCAGTCAGATGAGCAGCCTCATTAGAGAGGGAAACATCATCAACTTGGAAAGTCACCGTGTTTTTGTGCATTGGTCAGTTTAAAAAAAAAAACTAAAACTAAAAGACAGATGAAGCCAAAGGAGCTGATGCAATCACAGCAAAGATGAACAAAACAGAGTTAAAGCTGACGCAACAGGAGAAGATTTTGCTGCTTTCCCTGTTTACATTTGAAAAACGATGGGAGACTATCCATTTCACACACAAACACGTGCATCAACACGTACACAAGCGTGGTCACACGTGTGCACATGCAGCAGGTGTGCCGTGCCCACTGACGTGGCGGAGACAGACGGATAAAAAAGCCAGCTGATCCTTCACCGGCTTTAGCATGTCAGGTCAGGTTGTGTGTGCGTCGGGCTGCAGATTTGCTTACACACATTGAAGCAACAGGGAAAAGAAGAGGATCAGTGGGAAGAGAGGAGGGGGGGCTTAGTCACAAAGGTACAAAGGTGTAACTTTACACAGCAAATCAGATGATTTACATTTTACTTGAGAATGCAGCTGCATATGATTAATTAAGAGAGAGGCTCAATACACAACCCGTCACTGAACAAGTTTCCACCTGATGACAGGAAGATTTCCCAAAGCCGTTGAGTAATGCTGGAAATGTCAAAGTGAAGTAAGAAAAAGCACATTTCATCACCAATGAAGATATTCCACAGTAAGAAGTCTCTGAGCTGCATTAATTCTGATATCATGCAACTGTAAGTGATGCAAACAGTAACTTTTAATATTTACAAATTACTGTACCACTGAAATAATCCAAGCTCTCTGTGGTACAATACATGGACAAAAACAGGGACAAGCACACACTGCCATTTGCCAGCACAGAAATAATACAGAGCAGTGAGAATGTACAGAGTAAAGTTTAATCTGAGAGGTTCATGGATTCAGATTACGGCAGCAGACGGAGCGAACATGTGAGTTACTGAGAGATAAAGGGAGGGAGAGGGGAAAAATGCCCTGCACTTATATAGCACCCATTAACCTTAGTGGTTCGATAAAGCACTTTATAATGTTTTTTCATTCACCTTCACGTGCGCACACACACACACACACACACACACACGTGCACACACCCACACACCCACACACAAATTACTTCACTTCCATGAAAGGCACTTGCCAGCAGTTAAGAGCAATTTAGGGTCAGTTTCTTGCAAAATGACACTGGTCAGTTCTGCAACTAAGCTAAAAAAGCCTCAAAAGACACACACACACACACACGCGCACAGACACACACACACACACATACATACATACACGCACATACACACACACACACACAAATTTAAAAAAATGAATATCAGCAAATTCACCTAAACAAAACATGCAGAATAGCCTTGAGACATGCATCCCTGCTTTACAAGCTGATCTGTTGTGATGTTATGATGGCTGTAAAATGATGATGGCGGAAGTAAACAAGCAGCATATGATGCTGTACACGAGCAGGAAGTCAACATGTTAAAGGGCAGAACATTTTGTCTCAGATAAAGGTTGCTTTCATCATTTAATTTGTTTTGCAACACAGCATTTTACAAAGGTGAAACATTGTTTATTGCTTTTCTGTTGGTCTCTTTCTGTCGTCTCCACCCCGACTGGTCGAGGCAGATGGCCGCCCACCCTGAACCGGGTCCTGCAGGAGGTTTTTCCTCCCTGTTAAAAGGGAGTTTTTCCTTTCCACAGCCACCTGCTGCCCCCTGCATGCTCAGTATGGGGGATAACTCAAAGTCAAGATTCAATTAAATCTTTTGGTCTTGCTTGACTATTACTTACTGTGAATTGACTCAAATTGCACCCTGAGTTGATGTTGTTGTGAATTTGCACTACATGAATAAAGCTGTATTGAAGGTATTGCCTTCTTATAATAACCTCTTCATGCGGAGGTTTTTTGTTCAAGGCACTAAACTGTGGGAGTATCTGTATTACTGGAAATCTGTCCAGCTCTGTTTTTACGGTGATGCAATAAAATGACTGATACAGCATCCTCCATTCCCGTTCCTTAGAGGTATATAAAAGTGCTTAAAAGACACAACACGGAAAACAATACGAGGGACACAAGCAAAATTACCAAACAAAGTGGCTGAAGGTCATAAAAACAAATACTTTTATCTTCCCAGTGAATCCCAAGTCAGCATAACAAATGGGAGGAGCTTTAGTGTTTATAAGAGCTACCAAGTGATCGAAGGGACATTATACTCAAGCAGGGATTTGATTTCAGGGTTTAGGATCAAGATTCAGTTTTGTGATATTACTATTAATGAGGAGGAATATTACTCATAACTGAAACTTCTAGGAATCATCTGCATGAGACACAGTAACGATGGGAAGCTGGAACTCACCTGGGAATGCAGGTAAGTCAGTATTTAACCCTGGCCTGGAGTAAGAAATATTTTTAAAACGTTTGAAGATACTAATTTAAGCAGCGAGTTAAAGCATAAACAGAATACTGATGCCTGCCATCATGCCAAGCAGAAGTTTGGAGTGATCAGCTCCAGCGCTGTGAACAAGGAGAGGATGCTCGAGAAAATCATACTCGCTTTTATCTTGCTGATAAAAATATTAGCAAAAAATTGAAGGGTAGCCTTAAGCTTAAAGCAGATTTCTACAACTCAGATGATTTATGCGAGGTGAGAGATGTGATCGCAGGTGGGAGGATATGAGTCATTCCTTCCACTTAATTCATGACTTCCATAATAAATGAGTCTATAAGCTGCATACTAGAGAAGACTACAGTAAATGCTACGGGGGAAAAAATCTAATCTCGGAGCATTTAGGCCCTTAGATTAAAAGCTCTTGCTTCTCTTTTCACCAGCTTCCTGCCAACTCAACCTCCTGCTAGTCGGCCCCAGACGGACGGGCAAGAGCTCCTCTGGTAACACCCTTCTGGGCCAGGGGCAGGTTTTTGACACCAGAGGAGGCGATGCCAGCTCAGCTGCAGGTGCCATCATTGCTGGACATCATCTGACCATAGTAGATGCACAAGGGTGGGGGTCATCTGAGGAGTTTGTTCCCAAAGACGAGAAAATTGAGCTGCTGAGATCCTTGTCTCTGTGCGGATCGGGAGGACCTCATGTTGTTCTGTTAGTTATCCCTCTGCTGGACTTCACAGAGGCAGAGAGGAGGGCAGTGGAGAGGAGGATGGAGGTCTTCACCTCTGCGGTGTGGAGACACACCATGCTGTTGTATACTTTTGGAGACCTGCTGAAGAAGAGGGGGTGCAGCATACAGCAGCACATCCAATCAGGAGGCCCTGGGCTGCAGTGGCTTATGGAGAAGTGCCGCTATCGATACCACGTGTTTGATAACAAGGGAGTCCTCACTGCCAAGCAAGAAAGACTAAAGCAGGAGGTGAATGTGGAAGGAAGGAAATGGGGAAGGATCTGGCACAAGAGGCGAGATGATGGGGGGCCGGGAAGGATAAGCAGAGGAGGTGAGACTCGTGCAGACGGGGAAGCGGAGCAGCAGCCGGAGCAGCTGATGGAGCTGCTGAGAAAAGTGAAAGACATGTTGGAAGAGAACGGGGGGTGGCACTTCTCCCTTCACATGTACCAAAGAGTGCAGGAGGAATGGAGCCGCAGAGAGCAGCAGCTGAGAGCTCGGCTGGAGGCAGAGACAAATGTGGGAAAACAAAACACAACAGAGGCAAAGTTAAAAGTCGAGCCAGAACAGAGGCAGCGGCTCGACACAGAGGAGCTGAAACTCTGCCTGAGGACAGAGGCAGAGTGTGCGGGGAAGAAGATAAAACAAGGGGAAGACAAAAATAAAGAAGTTAAGGTGGAGCTCAGGAGGCTGAGCAGTGATGGGGACAGGTGGGATGCCAGTGCAGCGAGCAGGAGAAGGAGGGAAGAGGAGAGCAGCAAATGGCGCAGCAGAACGATGGCTCTGTGTCGGCCTAATGAGGGGCAAAGATTAACCATAAGCCCAATCAGGAGGCTGGCTTAAAGTAGCTCTGATCACAGCCACCGTCTCCAGCTTAACTTGCCTGAATGTACCAGCAATAACCCCTGACCCCACCTTCCACTTCTGTGGCCGGGACTCACACATCCACCAAATCCTGAAACGCTTATCATCCGAGTACCGAGCAGTAAAAACGGGAGACGTGTTGATGCTTGCACAGCTTCGGAGGCCAAAGTAAACAGCTTTTTTACAAATGATGTTTCTGCAGAGCAGAGACCATTGCATCCACTCTGAAAGATCAAAATGACTTGACACATGTTTACTGTAAATGTGGACCCATAGCACTTACAGTACATGTCCGAACTGTGAATATGAGGCTTCTTTCATCAAAGATCAGCTTTTGGAGTCTCTGTGCCAAGAAATGAGTTTTTTCCCGCTTTGTTTTGTGCAGATGAAAGCATCATCTTATCTAATCAGTTTTGTGTTTTTCATTCAGAATCCATTCATTCCTATGAATAGGAATCATCCAGATGTATGTCCATTCTAAATCTGTACTACTTTCTTTAACGGGGAAGGCAGACATGTATATAAAACAGAATTTGCTATTCAATAAAATAGAAGAATGTTGACTTACATGAGCTTGTCCTTTTCTTTTATGTTTCAGGACTTTTGAATTGTAAATATGAGGCAGTCAGGGTCATTGAATTGAAAGTTTTAAGTCAGAGCTGCATGGCATGTGATCCAACAGCTATTTCATTACATCTGAACAAATAGTCAGTTGACTTCAGGGAATTTCTGTCTCTCCTCGACTGACACTAGCTGTTAATCCCTTTCTCTGGCTCGCAGTCATGATGCCATGCAAGGTCAGTCGTGTTGCGGGCGCTCTTGGCCCGGGATGTCAGGAAGAACCAGAAAAGCCCATTTCAAATGCACATGATTAGATAAAAAATCTCTCCATCATTCAGACAGGCAGTCATTCAGTTTAATAAAAACAAACTTTTTAAGCAATCCCAGCTTGAATGTCACAAGTTTCCAAAACAATGCAAGGATATTCAATGCAGCATTAACAAGCAATGATGACAAACGCACAACAAGCATAAACACAGTGAAAGAGTTTTAATGGGATCAAAGATTGTAATCGGTCAGTCCGTCCTGCAAAGACCAAAAATGATTTGATCATTTCCTTCAAATCATGTTTGATGGGGTAAAGTTAAAATTGTCTGTTTTTAAGGAAAATAATGTTTTAAATTAAAATAATTTTTGTGATTACGATGTGGACTCTAAGATGGACTGATTTTTACTTTTACAGAAACAGTTTACAGCCGAACCGAAAAACGTACAATTAAATGCAACTTCTGCTTGTAAATGTCTATCTGTCCAGCCCTGCAGTTTTTCCCTGAAGGTCTTTATATCGTCTCTCTGATGGGACAGAATCAACTGGAATTTGATTTCACATAATCAGTTTTATTGAGCAAGATGGATACTGGGAATATAGCCAGGCAATACTGCTGGTCCTCTCTGATTTTTATAAGTGCCTACAAACACCTGCATGTGCTCATGACACATGTCCAGCTTTATTTGTTACACAATATTTACAGCTGTCACAAAGGCTTATATGGGGACCAATGAAGGTGAAGTCTTAAGTAATAACAAAGATTACTATTGGTCAGGAATACTATTTTGTATAATGAGAGGGACACTTTAGATAGCAAGCTATTAACAGAGTGCTATCCTGAAACTGTTTAAAATGAGTCTAAAAACAACCTTTAGAGGCACTTTTCATTTTTCTGTGACTGGAACAGCTGCTCGGGGGAAGCGCTTGCCTGCTACTACTGCTGCCGTTGCTATGAGACAATTGACAATGCCTTTGTTGTGCAGCATTGTTGCGTTATAAAGCTGAATATTAAACCATTTCTGAGTACAGAAAAATGATCTTTGCTCAGAACAGCAAAGAGGACACATCTCAGGACAAGTTTATCTCCGAGATCACAAGATAAGTTACTGTGTTGGAATGCAGTCAAATAAAGCTACGGCTTATTCTGATGTCACTATAGCTCATTCTAGGTAATTTGGCAATATGTGTTTTAGCCATACATATTTTTGCAGAAAGCCGACAACCAAAAATTGAAACAAAATTGTTAGGTTTTACTATGTGCAGCTCAGGAGGACTAAACTAAAACAGTCTAAGTCAGTCCTGAAAAACTACTGCTGATATGACTTTAGGTCTGCCGCCGACCATTTTGGATTACTAAGTGAAATGTTGGTTGTGGGATGGTTTTCTGATGTTTATCCGTTTCTTAAGAACTGAATTCGAGGTAAACATATTTTTCTAAGGCAGCTTGCCAACAGGTCCATTCAGGTCAACCTTTACTCTCTACTCAAATCGGTGAGTCCTCATGACTCATGACTGACCGCAACACATTTGGGTCCTCATCACTCAGATCCTTCAACTTGTCCATTTTCCATCTTATAACAAAAGTACTTTGTATTCTGATGTCATAGCTGCAATGCGTGTCCATAATGTCATTGTAGTCTTACAGTCGTCACTCGTTTGATTTATTTTTGCAAAAATTCCATCACTATCAAAACACCGTCTAAGGTAACCTGGCAAAAATAACCCCTCTGATTAAGAGTCTTTCTAAAACCTTTTTTTCCTCACAGTCAAGAAGCATCGTTTTAAATAACTACTGGACATAGATCTGGAAAGCCAGTTGCCATTTGACCCACATCTCTGGTCCACCAACATAAACTTTAGCTTTGTGTAAAAAAAAAAGCAAAGGTAACTTCTTTTTTTGCTTTTAAGCAAGTTTACATGAAACAGCTTTTGGGTACAGTCATTGCTCACAGGGCATCAAGAAGGAAGGAGGGACATATGTCTGTCTGCCAGTACAGTAAGACTGATTTCTTCTGGTGTACATTAAAATTTGTGGAAGATTAAAGATGTTTAAAGTGGTTTAGCACAAAGACCAATCACAGAGGGAAGCTGTGAGTCTGTTCACTCAAACTGAGAAATATACTCCATAAACTCTAATTACACTTTAACTCCTGTTTATTAGCTCAACACTCCACACACAGACAGTAAAACTGCACTGAGAACAACAAACAAAAGCTGTTTACCTGTCTTGTTGCTCATCAAAATGCACTGGTACAAAAAAAATTCACTCAAAAGTTTGTAATGTAAAGTCTGTAATGCTTTCATATTTACTTAATATGCAAGCCAACCACCTGTGAATTAGTGCGACTTGTAAGACCACCTTGCATCAACCATCAGGTGAGCCGATAACAGAAGAGAAGCAGTAAGAACACCAGCTGTGTATTTGATTTCACAGCAGATATTTCTAGTTTATGACAGTCATGACACATATAGCTGTAAAATAACTTTTGCAACATGTCTTCCTATATTCCCTCTCCTTCCCACACCTTCAGGCTAATAAACAAGTCGTACACTCGGCTTAAAACTGCTGAAGTGAAACGACTTGCAGCGTAGCTTCATACTCTGTCTACAATGATTCACTGGAAAGTGACATCCTCTATTCTTTTTGCTCCAGTGCACATCATAGTGGATGTGCTTACCACATTACAGATATCCATCACACACACAGAACATCAAAGCACAGTGGTCCTTTTTTCACCACGGTCAACCCTTTAGGCGAGGTGAGTCGCAATGAAAACAGTGTAAAACTGCAATGAGTCTTATACTCAGTAGTTATACTCAGTAACCGTACAAAGAATTAAACAAGTTTATATGTCAGCATTTATATGCATGCCGACTCAAACCAGAGTCAATACAGGGATGCTGAAGACTTTTTTCCACTAACTATAGTGAGGCTACACCAGGATTACAAGTCTTTAACTTCAGCAGTTCAAGTATATGACAGGAAACAATAGCAGAAGTGTGGGTGGACCAGAGCGTGGCAGCACTGGCCAGTGGAGCGAGCAACGGTATCTGTGTGGGCTCAGGGCCCATTTGAGGGTGCCAGGACAAAGGGGCCATGTAAATTAGATAGAGTGGAAAGGATTAAGAAGTGGATAATTAGAGTTATAGACGTCCTTCCTTTTCCCTTACATAGGCTATTTGTTATAAATTGGCTTGTATGAATCGAAGAATGACAATCAGATTGGATTAAACGGTCTGGGAAGCGCCATGAGATGATACTATCGTGAATTGGTGCTATACACATAAACCTGAATTGAACTGAATTTCTTCTCACATGTTTCAGCATGGATTGCTATTGGGGGCTAACAAACAGGCAATGATCATATTGTTCCACCTCGGCTTTGGTTTTGGTGCTGGAAGAACTGAGTGAACACAAAGAGGAAGGAAACAGTGCACTAGAAAGAGAGACGGAGATGGATCATAACACCAGAAAATGATAAGATACCACTACAGGGATTGGCGCCAGATGGTAAAACAATATCCTCAAAGAAATGATTCACAGTACTTTTATTACTTGCAGCCCTGCCACTTTTCTGATGAAGGTGAGAGCCTCCTTTACTAAATATGAACCTATACACAATAAACCTATCGTTAGTGGCAACATGGAAGACAACACGAGGAACAGAAACTGAGCCAAGTACAGTTCATTGAACAAAATTGAGTATTCTGTATCTATTAAGGGGATGAAGATGCTTTCTGTAGTATTTGTTGCATTTATTGTTGTATTTTTGTGTCCCTCACCCAGGATTTAGGTGCATCCGGGTAGGGCTGGAGGGCTGTTTAATTGATATTGAAATCACGATTAATGTAAATGATTATTCATTGATTAAAAAATTGTTCATTGAACCACCAAAACGCAACCTCAAATATAACTTTTTTTAAAAACCAACTGGAAATAAATTAGAAACCAATAAAGGAGTACAATAATAATATATTAAATTATAATAGCAATAAAAAAATGAATACCCAGTCTATATGCATTCCTTTTACATACATGGGACATTAATCATTTTTCTTTGATTACAGTGTTTTTATGATTGTGAGAAGGCAATATTATAATCACGATTAAAATTCAATTAATTGTCCAGCCCTACATCCGGGTATCAGACCTTTTTCCCAAACACACCCTCATTAAAAAAAAACAAAAAAACAAAAGAAACTGTCATGTGGGAACACAACTCAGCACTGCTTTTCTGTGAAAGACACTGTACTAATCTACTTGCCAAGAATCAAGCAGAATATCAACAATGTTCCCAGGTGAGTCACTCAAAACAGCATTTCACAGCAGCTAAGCTGGGGCTGTCACTGGTGTTTCACTAAACACAGAATAGGCATTAAAAAAACGGCATATGAACAGAAAGGCCATATATGAGATTTGTGATGCTTCCAGGTTCAAAGCAAACACATCCCCAGTGATGCTGAGCAGCAGGACACGCAGCACATCCACAAAAAGATTCAGAGATACTGATTACTACCATTAAAAAGAGGAATCGAGCTGAACCATGTTCAGTCTTTGCCACACAGATTAATGTGAATGTCACAAGATTTTACAGTAATTTATTTCCAGCATCCACATTTCACCACACCTAGAAAGTGCTGCTGGTCTCCAGGGTTACAGCTGAGCAACCAGTTACTGGAATATTCATTGTGAAATTGACACTAATTGCAGCATAGTAGAGAATAGTCTTCTGCTAGCAACGATTGTTCATTGAGCTTTCCAAAGTACACACACAAAGACAGGAAGAATATGTGCAGGCTGTAGAGCCACAGATGCTTTAAATCATATTTCTTTATTTACAAATTTTTACTAATAAAAGCTGTAGATGAACACAGCCATTGCCTACTTTTATCAAGTTTTACAACATCAATATGGCAGCTCAGTAATGTGTTCTTTGCTTTATGTTGATTGAAATCCAAAGCCTGAGAGAAATATATAAAACTCATAGTGGAAAACATCTTAGAGACTCTGTTTTTTAAGGACCTACAGAGTACAATCAGCTTTCTGCTGTAACCGGATTTCATAAAGGTCACATACAGAAGAAAATGAGTTTATGCTTTTCGTGGAAGTGAATTGGGGAAACTGATTTTCCAATCCACAGTTTCTTAGTCGTGCACAACACATGCATAACCAGGACTCTGATCTGCTTTCTGCACATGCTCATGAACATGGAAAATTTGCAATACACATGCAGCAAGATAGAGAAACAGAGAATCTTAATTGACTGGAGCACTTAAATTAAAAGTATAACTCTTTCAAAAGGAACTTGTGGGAATAATCTCCCTTTGGGGCAGCTACATCAACACACATACTGTATTACCACCATGTAGGACGCTCTTTGTATTAAGGGTTTGTCTTTCTATTTCTATTGATTGCACAAAAAAAAGTAAAAGTAAAATGAGAGCTGGATCGCACATCATAAAAACCCAGCCCAGGTTAGTCTGCTCAGTGGCTACTGTAACAGCTCCCCAGTGTTTGATGGTGGGAAACTGCATGTGTTAATAAGGAACATCAGGTCTGTCAACTCTCATTATCAAAAATAGAAGAGGGGTTTTTGAGATGTGAAGTAACACATTGCATCATGTTGTACAGAACAGAATTCCTGAGCTCATGTAAACCCTTTCACCTAGCTGAAAACATTACATCAATATCTCAAGATGTGCAAGCAGGAAACATATTGTCATGGAAACAGTGCATTTTGCTTGTAAAAGGAAGAGATGGATACAGTTTAGACATAGTCAAGCTTAACTTTAAAGTAGCTCCACGTCAAAAACCAGTCAGATAATGGACAGGTCAAATGGAGACAGCATCATTTCCTCATTACTTGTAATCCATTTCCCTGGCTTGTAGCAATAACATCCTTCATTAATGACTCTGGAAACAATCAGCTAATTTAGTGTTACATAAACAAGTCAAGTAAGCAATTATGAGTTGAATAAAACTGGCCAGAGTTTAATTCATTGAGGATAAAAGTGTCACCATAAGAAAAAGAGCGGGCCGAGAGACCTTTAAATGGAAATGCTCCAAGGGTGGGAAGAGAAAGGCGTCCGGCCTGTCAGTAAATTGGTAATGTCAGGAAGCCATACTGAAGTGCTGATTAGAGGCTGAGCCAACAGCTTCCAGAACAATCAGTGAAGGAGGTAAAGATTTGCTTGTATTCATTACAAGGCCAGAGAGTGACTGCATCGCCCTGGTAATGATACTAGTTATGTGGTTCTGTGTGTGTGGGCCTACAGGTTGATGACAGATTTAAGAAAAATCAAAATAATGATGGCATTTGGTCATTGGTCACCAAATACTGAGGTATCAAAAACACTTACCGAACATTTCAGTCTGACCTCTTTTATTCTTTTTTTTTTCCTCAGGGGGAAAATCTGACTTGCCCATGCGGGGGGGGGGGGGGGGGGGGGGGGGGGGGGGGGGGGGGGGGGGGGGGGGGGGGGGGGG
>JAVQJG010048019.1:0-42081 GCA_036024015.1 Craterocephalus amniculus
CTGTTGTGGTTGTCATTGTTATTATTATTGTTATCATATTTTTAACAGGAATAACAAATATCAGGATTTGTTTACTGTGGGAATGGGATCATGTAAGTACAGTGAATAGCAAGCATGGCCAATGTTATGCTGTCCATGTCTTCATCCGATTAATTTATTTCATTTGTTTTTGCTTCTGTTTTGTGTTACTGTCCTGATAAGATGACTTCACCAAACAGGGTCGTGGCATGCTTGTCCTCTACTCGATGAAGAACTCTGCTTTCCCAGAGCACATCTACCCTACAGCGTCTGGCATCCTGTGCCTGGACATTCATGAGCAACACTCCTACTTGGTGGCAGTTGGCTTTTATGATGGTTGTGTGGCTGTTTACAACTTGAAAGTGGAAGGAGTGGAGCCTGTTTACAAAAGTACTGCAAAGACTGGCAAGCACACAGATCCTGTGTGGCAGGTGAGATTAGGGACCATGGCAGGAGTGGACAGGGTGCTGGGAGCTCTGTGTGTGCGTTTGTGTTTTTTGAGTAAATGCCATTTCATCTTAGCTTGCTTTGTGTTCATATACAGTACCATTCAATAGTCTGTACACATTTACCTGTTAAAATGACTGGTGTGTCCCAACTTGTAACTGGTAGTGTATGCATATGCACTAAGTTTTGTCATTTTAAAAGATGTAGAATTTATTTTCAAGCAAGAATGGGTTGAAAACTTGCCATAAATCTGATGCTGAACTATTTAAGTATGCTGTCCTAATGCAGAATTTCAGATGCTGGAGAAAGAAGGAAACACATCATATTGTTTTCAAATATGATTGGTTCAGAAATGAAAAGTGTTTTTTTGCATCTGGCTTATTTAAATTTATTTGAATTTATTTATTAGGATATTATTTGCATATTTTATTCAGGTGCGTTGGCAAAGTGATGACATGGACAACAACCACAACTTCTATTCTGTGTCATCTGATGGCCGAGTCGTCTCCTGGACGCTAGTCAAGGTTACTTACGAAAATATGTTTGATAGCTAATACTGTTTCTAAAGCCTAGATTTACCTTTTTGTAAGTGCATTTCTCTGTGTTTGCATGACTGCAGAATGAGCTGGTCTTTACAGACATTATCAAACTGTCAGTGAATGGTGCTGTCTCAGAGGGGCCAGAGGGGCCACAGCTGCCCAGCATTGGTAAGACTCACTAACTAACTTATACAAACAATTGTCATTTTAATAGTAATCTGATATTTATCTCGGTTTACTGTAGTCTAGTATATTAGGCTGGCATCTATAACAGTGTGTGTCCTGACACTTCCTGTGTACAGCTTGTGGTACATCGTTCGACTTCCATAAACAGATTGACTATCTGTTCTTGGTTGGCACAGAAGAGGGAAAAATACACAAGGTATGTAACAAGCATTTCACTATGCTGGTTTTGGCTGGATAACATGTCTAAAATTGCATCAAGCATGTTTGTTGACATGACTCTCTTTGACAGTCATGCCTCCAGTGAGAGAAGAAGCCATAAAATTACCTTGAGCTTAATTGGCTTTCTGTGTATGCCTGTCCTGGCAGTACAACAAAAACTAAAATATTTTTCACTATTGAATTATTGGATAGATAAGCAAAAACAGAATTCTGTTACACTCTGCGAGGAGGTTTGGTTACAGATCACAAACCAAGTTTATGCTCATTAAAACATCTAAAAAGTGTTCACGTTTCTGTAATTTGGCTTTGTTTTTGTTGTGTAAATTAAATTACATTAAAGTTAAATTAAAACTTAAATTTAAAGTTCTGCTTACCTGTTTTTAGGACCTGGTATGAACTGAAATAAGAACAGTTTGATGCCAAGTTGCTCCATCTGTTAAGAAAAGATTTACACCTTTGTTTCTGTATTGTTGAAGTGCCTATTTACCGCCTGTCCTTGCCAACTTGCTGACACCCAGAAACTCAGATGTGTGATACAATACGCTCCATTTGACACCTCAAGGTTCAGTGCCATAGACATAAAAGACATATTCATTAATGAATAGATCTTTCACAAAGGTGAGGGTCGAAAATCAGATTGTTAGCGTTTGGAAAGACAACAACTGTCCTCACAACTTGTTTCACCTTAGTTTGTGTAATTTATTTATCGCTGACGTGTAACTCTGCTGATTTCATAAAAACCTGGTCTGTTAATGGCAAACAAACTGGATTCAAACTGTCAGATATTGTGCATGTCAAAGCTTAAGACCTTTCCAAAACTCTGAGTGGAAAATTATGCTCCGATGAATAAAGCATTCAGTAGAAAATCCGAAATTTCATTCTGCAAACTTAGCTTATTTGGATACCGTTCATTTATCATGAAGACAACTTCTCTACAAAACAAGGGTAAATTCTTCTGTGTTGCACTAAAAGAAGCCTTTCTCAGCTTCGGCTTACACACTGTATATTTTTCATAGGAAACCTCTGTCAGACACTGAAGACACCATTGTCTTAAGAATATTGGTTTATGATGTTTTTATTAAAATACAGACTTGGCGTTTTTTCCCCAGTGTTCCAAGACTTATTCAAGCCAGTTCCTGGAGACCTATGATGCCCACACCATGGCAGTAGATGCTGTAAGGTGGAATCCCTTCCATCCAAAGGTTTTCCTCTCTTGCAGTTCAGACTGGACTGTCAAGATTTGGGACCATAGTATAAAGTAAGAAACAAGTAAACTGGTTCACACTTTACATTACATCACAGTAACCATTGTTGATGAATTTCAGTAGTAATTATCACAGAAAGTTGCTGTTCTGCTGGTTCCCTGGGCAGCAGGTGAACACCTTCCTCTCCCCGGTGAGGAAGGAGTCCGGTGGCGTCGTCCCCCGCTCTCCTGTCCGGCAGTGTGGTCAAACCCCGATGTTACACTTATTTTAAGAAGACTAAGGGACCTCAGTTAACAGACTTATTTATTGCAGACTCAGCAAGCAATACAATAGTTGCTCAGCGGCCGGTGGCTGGAAACGAAGTAATAACTTTGGTCTGCTGCATGACAAGCCACCCTCTCATCTCCCCTCCCAGCTTGCACACACCACTCCTACATACAGTATTCCACCATAAAGTATATATTCTAGCATATTTCTGTCAGAATAGTTACTGTGCAGTTGAAATTAGCACTAATGAGGTGCTGTGACACAACGGGCTGACATGAGCTTCTCGTTGTATGAAGGTAGCGAAGCTACAGAGAGATCAGGCAGTTGTCCCTTTGGCCTTTGGTTGGCATTGGTGTGTTTGCTGAAGAGTGTGAAAACTCAAAGGAATCAGAAATAATCCGTTTTATAGTTTCCTGTAATGACTCCTTTAATGTTGTTTCTGTCATGTAAGATGTAGATGAATGGTTAATTTTGAACTAGGCTGTTATTAAACTTGCTGCTCTTCTGTTTTTTAGTGGGAAAAAAATTGAAGACACATTTTACTGCTCACTCTTTATGGAAAGCAATTGTGGCTGTTAGTTACAGAATGGTAACATTTTCTTTTTTAGTGCTGTTGCATCGTCTTTATCAACGCTACTAATACTCTGTGCAAATATTTACGCACACACTGTGAAGTAGGTACAAGATAATTACCGTTGCTGCAATCTCTGCATGATATTGCAGTGTATTAGTCTTTATTACTTTCTTATACTTGTTCTTGGTCCAGCATAATTTTCCTGGCTCATTTGACTAACCCACAGCGCCTCCCACATCTTGTCAGCACCAGCAGCGTGACTGAATAATGATAGTAATCATTTGCCCATTATGAGAAGCATGTTTTCAACTGTGATCTGTAACATCCTAAAGATACAAAACCTATTGTTTTTTAGGAGAAAGCAATTTGATAATAAGAGAGTGACCAGAACCTCCATTCAGTGCTTTTTGTTGAGTAAAGTATTGTGAGGACATTGTGAGGTTTGAGTTACTCATTGCATTGAGCAGATGTGAAGCGGTTAAGGAAAGGCTTCTGCAACAGTGCGTGTCTGTTATAATCTATTAAACTAGCTTCACTGAGAGTAAGGTTAGAGGTGAGTGGTGGGTATGCTCTGCAAACACAAAAATATTTTTGCTCGAGGTGTGTGCAGTGCTCAGGAAGAAACCTCATTGCGGTGGAAAATCCGTTATTTTAGCCAGTGTCAGCTTGGAAGTGCTTTACACTGTCGCTAATAGCTGTTGAAAATAACTCGGCCATATTTCACACTCTCTCTAAAATTAAGAAGCTTTAGTTTTAAAGTACCATTCTGGGTCTGACTGTAAACTTTTGCCCACACCCAAAACTTAATCTTAAACTATCTCGTGTTTGCATGTGTTGTGATTTACTGGTTTATTTACTTAAGTTCATTTAGTCATGGCAGTTATATCCTGAAATGATAACACTCTCAAAAGTTGAGACTTAGAAAACAATCCACAAGAAAGCCAAAAAGCACTGCTGGAGGAGGAAGACCAGAAACAAAGAACTAAACAAAGTACCAAACAATGAAAACCAAGTAGTGTGTACATAAGCAGATGACTCACCCAAGAAGCCAGGTTGGTGATCAAAGACAAATATAAAGATAAAGGTAACTGAGGACTTCCAGGGACAATGAAAGGAAACGGGCAGAAAAACTAAAAGTCAGAAACTGATGAGAACCAAGGCCTGAAAACTGAGCGGAACAAAACAACGGAAGCAAAACTGAAATCCAAAAGGAAGATTTATTTAAACTAAAAAAGAAAGTAAACTGTTAAACACAGAATTTAAACATGAAAACGAAACTTTCAAATGAAGTTGTGATATTTATTATATTCAGGAAAGAGAGTTATTTGGGGTGTTTCTAAAGTTCGGGCTACAGTTGGTAGTAACTCGTCTTGGATGATATGATCAAAGGTATGCAGCTTTGAGTGATACACCTAAAATTAGAAAACATGATGTTTCCACTGACTAATAAAATCCGAGTTCCACTCTTACATGCAAATAAATGTGGCTTTATTGCCCACAATAGGAAATCATTAGGACTACTGATGTTACTGCAAAGTGCCAAATTACATTCACTAATCTGAACAATATTATTAAGATTTAGACATAAACGAGCTTTAGATCTGCATAGATGGCTTTAGAGTGGCATTTATAGCAGCATTTTGACGTTTTTGGGGACTATATTCAACAATAGTTTCAATCTGAGCAAAAAGCAAAGCAGGGAAAGATTGAGTTATGACATGTCAGTGCTCTTCTAATGACCAAAGACACTTAAACATCATTCTTGAGCCCATTAAAATGCTTTCATTTTTGCTTAAAATGGGTTTTTATTGAAACTTTTACTGAACCCTTGCTGCTGTAACAGGACCATTTTTGTTCCAGTACTATCAGCTCCTGGAGAACAGTATAGCTTCAAAAATAAATTGCTTTATAACTATAGACATAAAAGACAATGTACCCTACAGATTTTATACATAATTCAAATCCCAAGAATCCTAGCTTTCCAGTCGTTTATTGTATATATACTTGAAAGGTAGACTGAGTAAAGTGCATATTCATTGGTCACGTCCTGCCCAGATGACGTCTGATACCAACAGGTTTAAACTCTGTTTACTGTAAAATGTACGTTTACTGCTTGTAAAATACCAGTGAGATCTTTTTTCTGCCACTTCAGTTGCCTCTTTTTTACAGAAAACACTAATTTTGGTGATCACTTGGCCCCGAACATATGGTGCAAGTAAAAAGAGGGAATACCGGTGACCAAGAGAATGAACGAAAAGCTTTAGCTCTGTTGCCTGTACTTGTACCTGTAGCTGTTGTGTTCAGTGTCCCTGCAGAAATAAGCACAAACAGAGCATACAGAGTTTTTAGTCAACAATATATTCCAATCATTTAGATGACTATTTCAAACACAATGAAGTAATAATGGTTCCAAAGCTATCAATAAAGCCACGTTTTTACAATGGGTACAAAAATGCATGTAATTGTATCGAAAGAGTGTTTAAACAAATATTTGCTATTAATTTAAAACAGTAAAAAAATCATTAAGATTAATCTTTTATAACAAAATCATATCAAACCTTGACACTAAAGTATCAAACCAAACTATAAATTTTGTGTATTGTTGCACCCCTAGTTTTTACCCCATCTCACATTCAGCAACCTGCAAAAGTGTGATTTTGAAAGGCCTTCTCATATCTGGATCTGTTTGTCATCCAGACCACTTACCGAGGGAAGTTTTTGAAACTCTGCATCACTTATAAATTCTGCCATCAAATGTTCTTATGTGTGCTTTTTTGACGACTCGCTTGCTCACTAACTCATTCATTTACCTTGCTCCTCTTTGTTTGGGCAGAGGGCCCGATGAGGCCATAATCCAACTGGTGGAAAAATGAAAATCCTACTTTGAGTTGTATGTCACACATGAAAGTTATGACGAAACTGTACATGTGCATTCTGTCTGACCGCCAGGCTCTCATGGGCCATCGGCTACTGGATGTTTTGAAATGTGATCACTCTAACTGACTGAAGAACAAGTCAAAGATGTTATTTATCAGCGTGTAGATCATATGTAAAAAAAACAAAGATTTTTATTACCACTGAAAAAGTCTCACAGTAGCCAGAAGAATCTCTGGATCTTTCTCTGAAGAATCTCTGTATCATCTACAAATGACGAATTAATTCACAAATGAGTTGCAGTCAAGGGTTTAGTCTAAAGAAAACTTAAATGATTAATTTCCTTTTTTCCCCTGTGTCTGTTTGCAGCACTCCGATGTTCACCTTTGACCTGAATGCAGGGGTTGGAGATGTTGCCTGGGCTCCGTACTCCTCTACTGTGTTTGCTGCTGTGACAACAGTTGGAATAGTAAGAGTATTTCTCAGTTTTGTTTTATTTCTTTTTAACAATCACATCATGACGTAAAAGTTAAAGATTTCCAAACTGTTTTGGTTGTCTGGGTCTTTAAGATTTCTCTTTTTCCCGCTGCAATGAGTCAAATATACTCAAACTGTTCTACATTTAGCTGGAATTATATGTCAAGCATCCAAAAATTATGTGGCCACATATTTATATTAATTTATAATGTATCATTGTGGGAAAAAATATTTTAATTTAATAGAATAAGTGAAAATTCATAGATGGGAATTTTCACTTGATTTAAAATTGGTAATTAAACTTTAATAAAGCTTATGTCTTTCTTAGGGTTTCTTTTTAAGTAATAATAAAAAAAAACATTGTGAGATTCTATCTTAAGAGTTTATTTTCAGTGGCTTATTATTTGTCAGTTTCTTTCAAAAAAACTTACTCAAATGTTGGAGGAGCATCGTGAACCCAAATCCAGTCGGTTTTTAGTACAAATACCAGGTTGTGAGCAAAAATCAACTGCCTGGTCATGAAGGTGGTCTATGATAAACAAACTAAGTAGGAAGCATCATTGAAGGCCAGTGGAGTTAAGTTTCTCCGGGCAAGAATGCAAACATTAATGTTGAGCACTGTAATCTTTAACAACTCCATCACTAATTCCAGCTTTAAAAATGACCAAACAATTCAGTCATCTTAAAAGCCTCATATATCACCTTCATGAAAGCAGAATTTGTGACATAACTGTTAAATGAAACTAACTTCATTAATGATAACCTGGCTATCGTAAAATCCTTAAATCTGAAATGTTGTTTTTACCACCTCAACTTAGACTACACATGACCGTATCACAGTGTGTAAAGATTAATGGCAAATAGCGTATTTCAAACAGTCCAAATAAAATGGTAAATGGACTGTACTTGTAGACACTTTTCTAGTCTAGGCGACCACTCAAAGCACTTTGACATGACATATCTCATTCACCCAATCATACGCATTCACACAGCACCTATATTGAAACATACTTGGTGCTTTTTTGGAAACTAACCATTCACAGACATTCATGCCCCCGTTAGGCACATCGGGAGGCAAGGTAGGGTTCAGTGTCTTGCCCAAGGACACCTCAACATGTAGCGGGGTGGAATCGAAGCACCGACCTCCTGTTTAGTAGGCGACAGCTCTATCCACTAAGCTACTGCCACCCACTCAAATAACCACTCACACCTACATCAGGGCCATAGGATGTTGGTTGAAGTCACTGTGTAATAGCAAATAATCCCACTGTCTACCACCTGACCTCCTCCCTTTATTATAAACCTAATATAGTTATAGACTCAGATAGCTAAATCCTAGATAAGCCTTGGATTAATTTTGAATAACCTCAGCCGCTCAAGTTTGTTCAAACATTGTTATATGTAACAAACGGGATTCACTCTCTGCCAGTACTTTTTGTTTTCAGCCAAAAGCAATTTCAGTTGATGCTTTGTTGCTTATCTCCACATATTTTCTTAGTATGGCTGCAAGCTGTCCCCATCTGTTTGTCTTCACAGCCAGAGCCACTCTATAAAAGTCCAAAGTGTTGTGTCTGACACGTTTCCTGTCCACTGTGCCAAATGAAGTCAAGTGAGAGTGACAGAGAGGAAATGAGTGCCGTGCAATTTGAGACACCTTATGTGATAGTGTGTGTATGTGTGTCATTTCTTCTTCAGAGCAAGCAGTTTGTTACCAGAGGCACAAGATGCACCATAACACGCCCATCATTCATTATATAGATTATTTCACAACCGAGCATGTATGTAAAGAAGACTTTTAAAATAGGACACAGATGTGCCACAATCATTTTATAATACACAAACATGCCTAACAGCAAGTGTGTTTAGACATGTCTTCTTCCTTAAAATAATCTACTGGAATGCCATTTCTACAATGCATGTTATGTCTTGTGTGTATTGTGATTTATTCCCTGAAAGTAGATCATAAGAAGGTTTTAGTTGCTACCAAAAAAACTCATTAAAAGTTCAACGGCTGGCATGAATCCAAGAACCATATCTGTCTTTTAAAAATAAAGGACAGATATATAAAACTAAAAAAGTGATTAGTCATTTAGAAAGTATCAAGGCTGAACTCTCTCTGACTTGTTAACCTGGTCAAATTTTGAAGGACAGAGTGCCGACAGTAGCATCTGTTGCATGATGTTAATCGGTATAATATTTCCCAGGATAACCGTTATGTTGCAGCACATTTGTCATTTTCTGTGACAAGTATGTGGCAGAGCTTGACTGACTCATCAATTGATGTGTGCTCCTTGACGTGTACTCTTCATGACAACCTGGCTTTGTGCTACTTCGGCTACAATGCAAAATGTCAGAGACACAAGTGTTGTGTGGGTTTGTGCATGATTGCACGCACATGTTCAGAAGGTTAATGAACTGCCTGGTAGGCCGAGGTGTAAGAATGACACACAGTTGTGTGGTGCAAACAAATCTCTCTGTCTCTGTCCCTCCGCCTGAGCTGACTGTTTAGGAAATCAAGCGTCTGGATGAAATAATAAGTTGTCTGGGAAGTCAATTTCTTTGTCTTCAGATCCATGTTTGCTCTGTCTCATGCACGTCCTTTTAACCTTATGTACACAGACAAAGGTTACAGATACAGATATAATTAATTTATTGTTTAAAAATCTTTACATTTCATGCTTACAGAGCATTCACCCAAAGCAGTAAAACATCTTCATCTACTACAATATCTATGGAGTGTGAAAGTCAATGGTCTTGTCATTGTAAATACAACTCAGAGAAAACTGGACCCCAGTCTAAACAATATATACAGATTGTAGAAGGCTTCATTTTAAAGAAGGAAAAAAGAGTGACAGCTAAATTATTTTACAGAAGTTTTTCAATGCTTTATGCTATCTTGAAAACAAGAAACCGAAGCTGTCGTATCCACTTATACTTTCTTCAAAGCTACTAAATTGGCTTGACGAGAACCATTTTATCTCCTTTAATTTTCCAATCATCATCTGATTTTGGCTCAACTTTCCAGCAGCAACTCATTAATATGAATGTAGCCCCTTGTACAAACCAACTATTCCAGCAGAAGCCTTCATATTTAAAATAAAGTAAAGATTACAGCTATCTCTGAAAGAAAAGAGCAGGGAAACACAGAGAAATGACTGTATGCTTAATGTAGATATTATTCACTGAGGATAGCGGCAGTAGATTTTTCACAGATGGTCTGGTTAGTTCGGGTTCTCAGCAGAGTGCTGCTTTCTGATGGTTTTCTACAGACTGGTTTCTTTAGCATCACCTTCATCTGTCATTCGGGCCTTGTGATAACGCAATCCCCTTTCATCCTCCCTGCAACACAAGACAACAACAAACAGACAGGTTGGGTGTTTCTGTTGCAGTTACCATGGCATTAAAGTGCATGATTATGTATCCCTACACAAGAGAAGGACAACATCATAATCTTGAATGGAACCATGAGGAGCCATTTAATCAAACAGCTCATTTAGCGTGTTTACATAATTCATTTTTTACTAGGGATGGCCAGATGAAACATCTTAAAGCACTGTCTCCTGCCTTGTGTTTAATCCCTTTTTCTTATTCTAAAGATACTATATACGTTTTTATAAGTTATTTTGATGTGAGTTTATGAATAATTGTATTGTTTGTCAGAAATAAGGGACTGAGTTAATAACTCATAGGGATGCTGTATTGGAAGAGTTACAACATATGAGATGAAATGCATTCACATTTTCAAACTTTGATTCTGTGAAAAAAAGCTCATCTTTATTTTTGTCAGAACTCTGTCATTCTGTTTAGTTACACATAAGTAAATTAAGCGAGGAAATGAAACCAAAAATACAATTGCAATGTTTAACTTTTTAAAACTAACTTGTTTATGTATTATGCAAAAAATAATTAAATTCTCCTGTAGCTCCTCCTGAAACTTGCTATGCCAGTAGGAGATGTAGGTAAAGGTTTGCATTTTAAAACTGTCTCCTGTCCCTAACATAAACACAACAGATTGTCACAAAGATGCAGTGAGAAATATGGAAGTTTGTGTCAGGATAGCATGCATGCATGAGACTGTGTGTCATTAACTAACCTTTTTCTCTTAAGAAGTCTTTTAATGATTGCGATAATGAAGACAATCAAGAGGAAAGCAGCAACACATGTCAGACCCACCAACCATGGTTTAAGAGTCACTGATTTAGATCCTGCTGCTATGAATGATATTAACAAAAGTTAATAAGGAGATTTAAAGATTGCCAGAAACACATTTAGCAGAATTTACTATTTAAAATCTAAATCTTTACTGAGGGGGTAGTGTCATACAAAAAGATACAAAAAGGAAAAGAAAATCTTTTTTTACAGTAAAAATACTTTCAGATTAACAGCTTCGATTGGAGATGTACAATGTTAGTCCTATTGCTGCCGATTTTAGATGTTTCCCTGCTCCATCACACTTGATTCAAATTAAATCAGGGATATTAAACTCTCAAAATATAAACCTGCAAGAGCTGTTAGATCCAAAGACTCAGGTCAGCTGGTCTAGACCAGAGTCCAGACTAAACATGGAGAAGTAGCTTTCAGCTTTTGTTATGCTGCAAATAAGTGTAACAAACAACCTGTAAAGATTAAACGCTCATCAAATGTGGAAACTTTTAAATCCAGGTTTAAAACATTTCTGTTTTCTTGCATCCATCATAAAATCTTCACAGTTATTTTGAACCTATCTTGCTTTTAATCATTTTAATTTCTGTTTTTTATTGTGATTTTTGCCATTTGTTGCTGCCTTTTACTAATTTTTGCACTTTTATGTTTTATGTAAAGCACTGAATTGACTTAAACAGGAAATGTGATACACAAATAAACTACCCTTGTCGTATTCCTCCAGGGCCACTCATCCTGCAGGTTTTGGATGTTTCCTACTCTAACACACTTGATTAAAATAATGGATCCAATAGGTTGTTGTCTACTTCCGGACAATGCCCTGTTTACTTTAGTCAGGTGTGTCAAAGCAGGGGACATCTAATAGCTGCAGGATTGTGGCCCTCAAGCGCCCGACTTTGAAGTAAACTCATCTCCTCAACAGCTTGTTGTCAAATTCTGCCCACTTATCCAAGTCAGGTATGATGAAAGAGGAAATATCTACAATATACTGGACACCAGCCCTGGAGGAGCAGAACTGGACATCCCTGGCTAAAGCTTTTGAAATAACTGTGTCTTAAGAAATATGGAAATACAGAATTTTCTATTTAAAGATAAAGAGAACTATTTTTAAAAAGTTTTACCATTTTCAGCAAAGCAGCCGTTGGCAAACAGGAGTACGCACAACACGAGAAGATTCATCCCAAGTATTTCAGACATCGTCGACTTAGCGCAGCATAAAACACAGAAAATTCAGCTCAGCTTGACTGTTGAGAAACATTCACTCACTGTGTTTGATCTGTAGCATGAATGGAGTCAAAGTTCATAGTCCGCTGGAATATCAGCTTAGAGAATTGGGTGTGTGATCTTTTATTAGTCATCAGTTTTCATCCAGGTCCTAAAACAACTGCTACAAAAATGTAAAATAGAGGAGTCCAGTTCTCATTTTCTATTCAGATCTGTAGTGAACCTTCAAGAATAATTTTTCTTTTTTTAATATTATTTATAACCAATAGATCTGACGTGTCCAGTAAATGTGCTTGCGATATTTTGGCATGTAACTGCAGCGTACCCCGCAATTATATCTAGTTTTCAGCTTCGAGCTATTGACTGGCCTTCAAAATAGTCACAAAATACCAGCCTCATGTATTTCTTCATGTATTTCACAATATACACATTTTTCACAAATTTGTTTACAGACTCTTCAAACCTCTGGGACGTCTGTGGCAAAGGCAGTTCTCTGCTTTGCCTTTTTTATAATTATCTCCCCAGTGCACAGGTGTAAACACACACATAGCAGAGTGCATACACACGACAACAACACCCCAAAGTTAACATCTAAAACTCTGTTCTATGAGGTAATCGAGACAGTTGCGTGCAAGGTTATGTGCATCCAGACATTGGTGTGTTTTTATACAGTTATACAGTCTGAGTTACTCTGTGGAGAGGCCCAGAGCAGCAGAAGTGCAGAATCCATGGAGAATTCTGGCAGACAGGCATTGAAGCAAGGCTGTTGAGGGGGTCAGGACAGAGGCAGAACAGGCAGGCAAGGCCACTTGGTCCAAAGGGTAAGGCACAGAGATGGGATGGCCTTTGACACATCAAGTAAAAAATATTACCAACACATGGACATGAAAGATATGCACACACACATTGACTGCAGAGGTCTCCCCTCCCTAAGAAAAAGGTCCTCAGATTTGCTACCCTACACATGAAAATGAAAGGCTAAAAAGATTCAGTCACAACTACAAAATCCAAATCTTTGCTGCCTCGTCAAATGTTTTCTTCATAAGACAAAATAAGAATAGTGCTATCTGTAGTGAAATCACTGGTAGGTTCTATGCATACCTGAAGAGGGAAACATTAAAGCCTCTGGGGTATTTGTGTTGGCTGTTTAACTAGCAGATCAACAGGTGAAATTATGTCTATATGGGTCATTACACAGATATCTGCTGACACAAATGTGTCACTCATAGTCATTGGTTTTATCTAGAATATTCTGCTTAATCTGTTTAAGTAAGTGAGTTACAGTTTCATGCCAACCACTGGAACAAATGTTTTATAGCTAACGTTGTGCAGTAGTGTTATTTTACTGTCCAAGTATCCTGTTCTGTTGACAAATGTGCACTCAGCAGATGAATCATTTTCATTTTTGTGCCTCAAATCGATTTTTGAACTGACATGCAGGTGAGTGTGTTTGGTCTTCAGGCGTTTCCTTTTTGCATTTATCAAAGCCTGCTGGTTGACTTTGACCCTGAAATTCTGGGAACAGAGTTTCTATTTCTAATTGAACATGCAAATAAAGTGTGTGTGAATGTGCATGTGTGTGTGTGGGTATGTGTGCGTGTGTGTGCGTGTGTGTGTGTGTGTGTATGTGTGTGTGTGTGTGTATGTGTGTGGGAGAAGGGGGGGTGACCTACCACTGATAGTGTGAGGTTCCATCCTGGAGGTGTTGATTCTGGGATGACGATGCCACCTGCAATATTTATGGAAATTTCTGCACACAGCTTGTGAGGTGGCTTTGAAGAGCAATATGGCTCAGAGTGCCAAGTGCTGTAGCTTCTATTGATGGTTGGAAGAATGCCAGGAAGCAGTTCACAATGAAATCCCAATCACAACAGAAACCTGGGAATGCGATACTGTGCTTGCTCACCGCGGCACAAGCCTCTTACATGATCTGTTCTGATATTAGATTCAAGTCCATCTCTTCTACAGTCCACTTAACCTACAGGCCTGCTCCAATATTTTAATTGCAAGGTACATTTGAGGTGACCAGGCCTCAAGTAATTAATAATCCAGCAAACAAACCATCTGGCTCATATGAGTAAGTTATTATAAGTGTTTCCATTTTTTTTACCAAAAAAAAACACCACTGGAAAGCAAAGGATTAAATGCATTAGCCATGAAACTAAAATTTACGTGTTAAATAAAAAGACAAATTTCTGTAATGTAAGGCTTTATTTTTAAGCCAATGTGAGTTAATAAACTCAAATTGTCCTTCTGTTTCCAAGGTTTTCTATGAATCGCAGATGCAGTCAGTGTGTAGTGCAATCAGTCGTGACTGATGTAACATTAGTCTTTATATATGAAAGACAAAAAACATTGTTAGTGAGAAGAGGTTAGAGAAAGTCGTCCCATGGTGGAGTTTGATGATTGGCTACAACTGATGACTGGAGCTTTGTTAGGTGCTAATAGACACGGTCATTTTTCTTATAAAAGAATTGGCTTGTTCTTTGTAATGTGCTCATTTGATGTCACCTGATTGTCTGAACGTCCTCAGGCTGGGAAAAGAAAATCTGTCATCTGTTCTCTCCTGAATAAAGATGCCTAAAAGGATCCAAAGCATCTTGGATCTGCTAACACACGTGTGTGTACACTAAGAGATATTAGTGAACACACTGAATTATGTGGAACACCCTTACACCACCATCCTTTTTGCACATAATATGACCTATAAAAGATCAGAAAATGTTAAAATCTTACTTCTGAGATAAAATCTTAGTATTAATTGTTCGTTTTTTCATAAAACCAACTATACTGACACTCTTTTAACACAGACATTTTCATTTATTTAGAGGATAAATAATAAATGAAAGATTTTTTTCTTTTAAAGCTACTGGTACAAAACTACAATTTGTCTCTTTCCCTGTCTCAGGTTCATGTCTTTGACCTCAACATCAACAAATATGAGGCTATTTGCCAGCAGCTGGTGGTGGCCAAGAAGAAAACCAAACTGACTCAGATCGAGTTCAACCCCATCTATCCTGTCATCATAGTGGGTGATGACCGAGGCTATGTCACCAGCTTCAAGCTCTCTCCTAACCTCCGCAAGAAGCCCAAGGTAAGAGTCCTTCCTGTCGGTTGACTCATCAAGTTTGCCTACTTTCCTCTTATCAGGTTTATTGGCACATACCATTACACTTATTTTTTCTTTCACCCTAAATACCATCCTTCTTGTATAGTTTGAGCAGCCTAACTCATTGGCATTATTCCTGGCTGACAAGTGATCCACATCAGCAAACGCAGATCAGATGGTTCAATTATCACAGTGTCCTGACCTTATGTGCATTTCACCAAACCTCAAGCCCCCAGCTCCCAATCACACCATTAGTATTACAATTATTATCACACATATTTTCCTTCTCTTCCTTTGCCAAATTAAATGCCAAGACACAAAAAAAAGCATCAATTTTATCAGTCAGTGGTTGATGAGTGCCTGAAAGCTCGGTTGACCTGAGGAGTAATCACAGTGGTCCTTCAGAGCACAGGAGGAGACCGAAGGGCGCAGTGAGTCACAGCACTTTAATCATGGCCCATTAAGACTTAGCACTGCAGCCTTTCCATTTTCTTCATGTTCACATCAGTGCATGTAAACTAAGAGAAATTTTAATGACTAGAGTAAATGCATTCATGCTCAAAAAACACTTCATTGCACACAGCCTTGCCACGGCTTCGTGCAACAGCTCTTCCTCAACCGCAAACATAGTTGTAGGATTGCAACACATTAACACGCACAGTTTTACTTCATTAGTGACCTCAGACTGGGGTCCACACAAGTGCAACTGGGAAATAATTGCAAAGTTCAGCACCACTGACAGTGCTTTTTGCATTTTTGGAATCCATTGTGGCACATAAGCATCAGGAGCAGTACCCTCAGCAAATATATTTTAAGGTTAACATATTAGCCTGCTAAGTAAACCACAGTGAACAGAGGAGATCAATAGTCTAACTGAATAATTGGGTTCATATCTAAGGAATCCACCTTTTTAGCAACTAAAGTGTGCTGTATCCTCTGGTTTGAAAAGAATTATAAGGTTTACATTTTGCCTTTCAGAATGAAGCCAATACCACATTGCTTGTTTCGCTGTGTGACGCTCCTTGAATACGTTTATTTCCTTTCATTATTGATTTAGGATTTTATTCAAATGAGCTATATCAGAAAATAAGTCTGGAAATACTCTGAGCGTTGTTTGCCGTAAAAAGCAAACCATCATATTGTGTTATGTGCTGTTTTTCTATTCTTATTCTGAGCCTGAAGGTATGTAATGTTACTATGATGAAATGCGTTGTTAGCCTTTCTATCTACAGAGAAGGATGATTTTTTTAACCCTGTTGTTATTGCAGAGATGTTATGTTCCATCAAGATTTTTGCTCAGGATCTGTTTGGAACAGACCATACCAGATATGTATTTGTATTTTCCATGCTTTAAATGAGTAGTTAGCTGTGTATATACGATAGTTTCTTTGTTCAGTTCTCATACTCATATTTGTAGTGTTGAAAGAGTCTTTGTCTTGATAAACTTGATCAGCCATGATGTCTCAGGAAGCACAACTGTGAGCATTAACATCAGAATGACTGTGTTGCTTTCAGAAGCTCTTGTTTCTGATTCTTGGTTGTAAAAATGTTCAGCATCACTGACCAGTAAACTTACATTTTAACAGTTAGTTTTCATTTTATTTGTCATCAGCAAGCTCAGAACTGTAGGGTTTTATACTAAAACCAAACCAAATCTGGAAATCTTATCTTCTCATGATTTATTGAACAATTTATCTTGAATCTCCTGCTGAAGATGGGCCAAACAGGAATCTTCCTTACAGCATATTCACCTTGTTTCCTGGCTTTATTATAATCTCCAGTTTTTGTTTGTTGGAAAAAAATATATATATATTTTGTTTTTTCTTATTACGGAGATCCGGCTGCATCTGCAAACACCCAAAACAGGTTAATGAGAATTACATCTTTGTTCTTTAAAATTAAAATGTATTCTTTTTGCCATCTAATGTCGCTATATATATATTTAAGTGACTGTGATAATTAGTTCTCATATTCTATACTGTGTGTCCCCAGTCAAATTTATGTCCTGATCGAGATGGAGCTTCTTAAATTAAAGTCTAGTTGAGTAGGAAAAAAGACTGTAATTGTGTAAAGGAGCTCTGATAATGATAGACTTATTAAAATATTTTATCACAGAGGTGGAATGAATACCCACAGTAGTAACCAGAGCTCTTAGAAGGCTATTCTTTTTTAATCACTCAATACTTTTTATACCGTCACACCTTAATATGCAGATCAGTTTTCACAGATGAGAAATTATTATACAATAAAGTAATAAAACATCCTCTGCTAACCATCTTGCTTTTTAAACTGTCCTGTTGTCTGCTGCCTACCAGTGAGATTTGTTTTTTCCATTACATGGTAAGCAAAAAGGTCAAGCCATTTTTGTGTTTCTGTGTGTATGTGTAGAGCAAGAAGGGTCAGGAGCAGCCTAAGGGCCCAGAAGTGGAAGTTGCCAAGATGGAGAAGCTTCTCAGCCTGCTCAGGGAACCGGAGCAAATAGCAGTTTAAGGTGACCGGCTGGGCTCCTCTGCTCAGCACAGCAACATGGTACAAATCTCATTCATAAAAGCCTGACTTCTTTAATGACACCAACATGACACAGGGAGTGTGTGTGTTTTATTAAGATGCTTTCTTGGGATGTAACATTAAATATTGATTAATTATTCATGTTCAAATAAAACCCACTCTTAACTTGATACAAATCACAGAGACAACCTCAGAATTCAAATGACCCTTTCTACACACACTCTGTACACCGAAAGGTAAGGCAGAAACTTGCTGCAAGAGAACGGGGAGATAAATCAGTGTAATAGACTGAGCACTCGTAGACCACATCCAGAAAACTCATCTTGGCAGGAATGCTCTTTCTTGGGCCTTTTAATACCCCATCCTCAGCACGAGTTTTGCATTGAATCCTTCAGTAAAGCACCACCCAGAGCTTTAATCCACAACTGGAGTCAAATGTTGCCACAGTGACCCACAGTGTCTTGATTTCTCGATGCCACAGGAGGCTTCTTTGCCTTTCATGTCACAGCAGCTTTTCCCTCATGTGTGATCCATTAAATGAGCACTTCCCTCAGAGAGCTGCTCAGTCCTCTGGATCCTCAAACGTTTTAATCATGTGGTTGCAGCGGGAAATAGCGCTGTGCTGACTTATCTTGAACTTTTTCTGGATTATTGTATCCTTGTCTTATGATCAGTAGAGCCAGATATTCTTTAAAAAGCATCTAATATAAAGTTGAGTTGTAATATTTTCTGAAACCATTTTATGACTCCTATTTTGCTGCATGTCTGATGACACCTGAATGTCTGGAAGGTTGTGAAATTTAAATAACATTTCATACAATCTAAACTCTACAACATGCCTTGTTAAGTCAGAAGTTCCAGCACCGGTGGTATTGGCTAAGTAACTAGTTTTGGTCGCATGCTTCTGTTTCAGTCTTCAGAGTCCAACAGATTTAATCGCTCTGTATATGAGTATCCTTGACTCAGTCCAAAGCAAATGGCCTATCGCCAAGTGCCAGAAGCAGAAGTCAGCGTGAGGGTTGCATTAAAAGGACAAAATTTCAAATAAAACTCTCTAGTCCTTATGTAACATCCTCAGCACAGCGTCATGCCTCACAGTTCACTGATATTTATGAGTGACAACGACATACACACATTTTACACAAGCTGGAGTCCCAGTTATTTGCAATAGACTGATGTTTTTTGGGTTTTTTTTGGGGGGGGGGGGTTCTTTCCACCATTTGAAATTAAGTGATATATTTAGAATCTTCACCAGCAGGCCGGTCCTTTTTCTCCACGGCTGTGCAGCCTGCATCAGTCCTTGTGATTGTCTGTTAACTGTACATTCATACTGGCATTCCCCAGTGTCCTTTGACAAGCGAAGGGCTGGACTTGACAAGCGACAAGCTTAGAAATAGTTTCTTTACTTCATCATAGTTTGTACTTGCCACCTTTGTGAGGCACATCCACTTCTGACATTGAATTAGCTTCTATCTAAAAGAGCTAGTAAAGGATGTCTTATTATTCCTGACAGTCAGTCCTCACTTGGAGGTGCAAGTGAGGACTGACCAAACCATCACTTGTTGCTACATTTGACTCATCGTTCTGCAGTCAGGAGGTCAAGAGGTACTTGTGCTCGCTCATCTGTTGGGTTCGTGCTTCACTCGGTGCCAACACCGGCAGCCGCTCCGGGCTGGAAGGGACTCTGCAGGCTTGGTAGACAATTAGACAAAGCAGGAGAAGGAGGACAGCAAGAAATGTGTTGCAGGCTATCGCCACCAAGGCAGCTGTTGACAGTCCGGTTGTGTTTACAGATTCCATAATTACGATTTGACTGCAGCTTCTAATGTCTGATTTTAAGTTGGCTCCATGATGTCAGTATGAGACTGGGAATCTCTTGAAACTTATTTGCAGA
Source organism: Craterocephalus amniculus (assembly GCA_036024015.1). Taxonomy (NCBI): domain Eukaryota; kingdom Metazoa; phylum Chordata; class Actinopteri; order Atheriniformes; family Atherinidae; genus Craterocephalus; species Craterocephalus amniculus. Next base: position 19,703 of record JAVQJG010048019.1, read on the forward strand.
AGCTTAAATCCATTGGATTATAATTACTCATAGCTAGGTGGACTTTACTGACATATATTCTTATGCATATTTGTGCATATAATAAGATGAATAAAGGAATCAGTCACACAATGAAAACTGTGATTTATATTTAGGCGAGGAAGCAGCAGTCTGGACGTCTTCCTGCAGAGACGAATGTTTACTCCATTTATCTTGATAGCTTCTTTAAGATGTCACATCACCGCGCAATGAAACAGATGAGCCTTGCAGTGCTCTCTGGCAGAGATGTTTCCATTGTTGTCTGCTCCATAAAAACACAGCTTACTTTCCAGCAAATGCCTGACAGTGCCTGGGAAAGAGGAACAAATAAAACAGTCATGCATGATGGAGCACATGTGGCATAGTAAATGTGACATATACCACATCATTATCGAATTTGCATTTCAATGATTATACATTAATTTATTTTTACTTTTGAACATCCTTATTTCAAATAGGCTCATTCACATTTCTATCATTATAGTTTACATCACTATATTCTGAGCAGCAGCAAACCAAAACACACAGGTGTTTCATTTTTTAAGATATATTAAGGTTATAAATGTAGTTTCACTGAGGTGCATACTATGAATTCAGAATACAGAATGGACTTTATATATTTTGTGTGTGATTTTCCCATTTTACATATCCATTAGAAATAGGAAGCAATGATCGAAACTAAACTATTTTGGTCCACATGCATGTCCATGTCCAAAATACAGTAACATCTTTCATAAGCCCCAAAAGTTAAGGTGACTTATTTATTATGGACAGTATTTTTGATCAAGATCTACAGTATGTAAAACTATGTGTTCATTATGTGTTAAGCTCTGGGTCCCTTAGACAATAATATGCCAGTAAAAAAAAATTGTTTGGTTTAAGTTCCACCAATGAACTCAGACTTGGATATCATTCCACTACAGGACTAAAATCCTCAATAGTAAATGCGATAATTTGGCAAACCCTGATAAAAATGACCATCCAAATCTTTCAGACATTTGTTTGTGGCTAAATGAATCACCAAAGGCGCATTTTCATATACTTTTCATATTTGTTATTTGTATTTTGAGTATAGTGCAATTTTAGGCTGCAAACTCAAAAATGCTGCATTTGAAAATTGGAACCCTTGCCTACACTACGTTAAATGTCTGTTTTATTAAAACTGCATGATGCTAGACTGTGGTTACTGTATTCATCCCCATCCCACTCCTCTACACACACATCTGCAAACTTAAAGTGCTCGCAATCCTCATAGTCCTTCTAATTAACATCTGTCATACACACAGGCTGCATGCTAATGAGGAAACATCATCAAATGCTCCACTAAAATCCATTTTCATTAGTTAACCATTTGGTAAATTAGTATATCAAAACATTTACGTGGAAAAAGCACTCAGCAGTGTGAAGATGCCCCTTAGTTCCAGTGAGAAAGGAGTATTTTCTTTAGTTTTATAATGAACTTTCATCAATTAAAATCCATAGAAAACTTTGACACAGTGTCTGAAAAATGTATTTGTGTGCAGTTATGTTAATTCAGTTCAGCATATTTATTAAAAGAAGTGTTCATTCAGAACTTTACACACTTTTTCTTGACCTGCAGCCAAATTAAAATCTATAAATTAATACTAAATTATCTGAAGGTAATTCTTGATAATAATAATAATGGTCACAACACATGACGTTATTATTAATGTTATGTTTTACAACAATAATAAGTAGAAGAAGACGAAGAATGGGAAGAAGAAGAAGCTGATTTGTGTATAAGTTGCTGAAAATAAAAGACAAATATATTGAAGCTTCTTTAACCTTTTTTTCCTGATTTATTTTTCAAGATATGTCTTTAAAAAATCAGGAAGAGTTTATCAGGAAAAATCTGGGTATATTTTAGTAGGTGAAATGTTAGAAGAACAGCTCATTGATCAAACAGAAATATTGATCACTCAATCCCTCTGACTGATCAAATCAAGAACTAAGAACATTTGCTTGGATCAAATTTGTCTGACATCCAACGAGAAGCACCCGGAGCGCAGACCTCTGCCAATCCGCTATGAATATTTTTGCCAATGATTGGGGGCATTATTTTTTCAGTATAGAAACTCTCATGTTAAAATGATTCCTATAGTAAAGAATCCTTTAAAAAAAGTTCCTGGATCCAGGTGGTGATCCAGCTCACTCCCAAAATCTGATCACTTTTTCCTTTGTTCCATTTCAGAGATTTCCTAAAAACCCATAACTGTTTGATTTATGTTGCTAAAAGACAGACAGACAAACCAACGCCACTGAATACACGACCTTTGCTTTGGCAGAGGTAATTAAAAGACTAATAATTACATGTTGAATATATGATACAGAATTAAAAGATGTGTAGAGCTTGAAGCTGTGACAGCATTCAGCGTCTTTCCTTCTACCTGCTCATAACTGCAGCCATGCCTCCAGAGTGTGCAGCATCCTTCCTCTTCCTCAGTTTAATAACCTGCCCCAGTTTGAGAGCTATGGTTAGAGATGTCATGATTACAGATTTTCTTGATACAATTTTTGTCAGAGAAATAATTTGGATTTTATGATTAACACGATAATTATGCGTTAATTTCCCAACATTGTGTAAAATCACATTAACATTCCTTTATAGGTCCTTGAAATAAATTATGGTTATCACAGTTAATACATTAAAGCATAGAGATTAATCTTTGAAATTAAGACTTGATTTATTTGTATCGCTTTAACACAACCTTATCCCTTATGCCTGAGTAAAAATCCGAATTTGGCAAGCTGTAGATGAGAGAAGCTGGTGTTGGGCATGAAGGTGGCTTCTCACAGCAGTGAACGGGATCCATTGAAATCCATTTAATCCGTTCTTACAGTTCTCAGCCTTACATTTAGAGGACGACTGCAGGATGATCCGTATGATATATCAATTAACTTTGATTTTGTTCCAGTCCAAGTTGCGCTGATCTGCCGTCATGGTTTGGATATGATCTTTTATGTAACGTTACAATGTGGGGAATGTTAACAACAAAGTAATCGTGGCATTTAATACTAATTGTGTAATTAAGTAATTGTGACATCCCTGGCTTTGATTTAAGTCCATATGGGTTATTTTTCACCTAGATGTGGGGACCTGTAAAAAGATTTTTTTCTTTAGTTTTCCATTTAAGTTTCAGTTTGTTTTGGTGCTAGAATCCGCAGTGGTTTTATAAATTAAATCAAGTGATCTATTTATTCATAGCAATAACTTTCAGCAGTATTTTTTTACTCAGGTTACACCACTTAGCATGAGGATAATGAGAGTTGGTACTCATAAATGTAATCATGATCCGGGGAAATGAACGGAAACTCTTAGGGTAACATTTACCAGTTTATTATTTAGAATGCCATTCCTGATTTGTCTTTTCTTGATTACTGTTATTTAAGAACAATTCATTGTCTTGTAACAGCTTCCTGCGGATTTGTTCTCCAATGCTAAGTTTACTGCATTATGATTAATAGTGAAGTTGGTCTTGTTTTACAAGATTTTTCGTTCCTCAGTGTAAAACAATGTGATGAGAACAGTCACCACTACAACACATCCTGTGTATAGCAGGGATATAACACCCAAAGGGTTGTTTCATGTGATTTCTTTTCTTACCTAAATTAAAATCTATAAGTTAATACTAACTTATCTGTTGGTAATTCTTGATAATAATAATAATGGTCACAACACATGATGTTATTATTAATGTTATGTTTTACAACAAAAAGAAGAAGAAGAAGACGAAGAATGAGAAGAAGAAGAAGCTGATTTGTGTATAACTTGCTGAAAATAAAAGACAAATATATTGAAGCTTCTTTAACCTTTTTTTTCCTGATTTTCGCTTACTTGTGTATCGTCTTAAACATGAAACTCCAAATTCCTGTTGAGAAGCTTTTTGAGCTTAACCCTATATTGCTGTATGTATCGTATTTTATGCATAAAGTTTCTGAGACCTTTTGGATCAAAACTTTGCTCAAACCCCGTAATGTAAAATCTGGAGCTCTCCAACTACAATTTTGACATATCACATGGTTGATATGCAATTGGTTTAATGTTTTTATACATATTGTTAAAAGTCAAAGGAAAGACTTCAGATTCAAAATATCAGACTTTTCTTCCCCCTTTTTTCTTAGGGTGGAGTTTAAAGGGTTAAAGAAAACACACTCCAACATCAGTGTGCGCGTGCCGGCACAAACTCGCAATCATTTCTTATCAAATTTCACAGCCTCACTGAATATGTTACCTTCACAACTGTTGAGGTTTGAAAATCTCCACAACAAGAAGCCAGTCTGGCCAGAGAACGCATGAATCTGATAAAGTCACTCACATCTGAGATCTAGCCGTGATGCAACCTTCTCCCCTCAGGTAAAGAGGAAGCTCCTATTTTCACTCTTAGCGATTAAAGAGGAGGTTTAAATCATACTTGATATCTGTTACGCAACATTTCTGAACTCACCACCTCGCATTTTAATGACAAACCACTTTAAATCCTGTGAAACAACAACAGTTTGTATAACAATGTTAAATTTGTGCCACAGAAATGTTTTAACTGTTCAGTTTTTTACTCTGACAGATAAAAATCTCACATTCAAACGACTTCCACACTCACCTGCCAGACTCAGCAAACTGTTCAGTCCTTAAATAAATGTCCCAGCGTATAATTCAGGCATCTCCCTTTCTCCATCTCCATTCACACAGCAGATCTCCCTTTAGCTGTCGGCCACACTATTCTTCTTCTCTCATCTCTGCCTCTTCTTTCGGTTTTCCATCTGCTCCGATGCGCTACACACATGACAAGGCAGGACCGCACACTGCCAGCGCAAGAGCTCTCCAATCGAAGAGATGCATGGAGACAGAGAGAGGAGGGGCCGTGCAAGTGGATGTCAGCAGTGATATCAAGCGTAGGGGAGAGGGGAACGCTTTGGATGCAATTACACAGGTCCCCCGCTGCATTCGGGAGGATTGGTGCGCAGGTTGTTTTGGAAAGCAAGCAAAGCTGCCTGTCAGACAAAACAATGACTTACCATTTTAGAGGAGGACAAAACAATACATCAATCATTCAGCCTTGGATTTTAAACAGATAAAAAGCTACAGGGGGGAAAGAAATTAAATAATGACTTGATTTAGGAGAAGGGATTGGTTACCAGGGTAGCACAGCTTAAGAAAGTAAACGCAAACCCTGTAGTTTCTGTTCTGCTCTGTCATCCTGATGCTGCATTTGTTTCCCTCTGCTTTGATCTGACTAATGATGCACTGAACCTTTTCTGAGTGACACCATTGCATTAAAACAAAAAATACGACAGGGTGAAGCATCAGTCATTACTGCAAGCTTTCAAACTGGAACAATACACAGATTATGCATTTAAACTTTAGGTTAGAGCAAAATGTCTCAAATCGATGCTACAATATGTGGGCTGCAGCTTCGTCACTATCGAATGATCTGCTTTTAACCGTCACGTAGTCGAGACTCAGACGTGCCTGGTTATGGCAGGTATAATCCACGTCAGTTCAAACCAATGCACAGGCCTCTCAGAAATTCAAAGGGCTGCTGCTGTTTCAGGTGCAAACTGAGGGAAAGGTCCCTGAAGGTTAACCACCATTAACAAAGCAAGGTTGTGTTATTATTGACAGACCAAAATTGCATCTACATTTACTATTCTTTTCTGTAGGAATAATATAAACTAATACAAGGAATGTGATGTTAATATCTTCACTTATATCTTGATTATGAAGAATTTAATTCCTGTGAAGCACAAGGGACAATGGAAAGTTTATCTTGAGGCCCCTCTAGTGGCTAAACATATCACTACAATGCAACAGCAGCACTGATATTGTGTGAAATAAGTAAATACTGAAGAACTGGAGGGCTCTTCCACCGCCTACTGTCCGGCCATTTGCTTGCAAAATTCTACTTGTAATTAAATATATCTAATTAATAAGGTACTGATTTAAACACTTATTTTTAATTACCATCCTCTTGTAAACATGAAAATTAACATTTTCTGACTTTTCTGGGTTTCTTTTCATATCTTTTCACTTGTTAATATAAAATCTCTCCATAGCAAACTCTTAAACTCAGTAGTTGAGGTGCTCTGCTCGCCCCGGGGGCCTTTGCTCCATGGCCGGGGGGGGCCTGCCTCTGTCGTCTTGTGCATGGATGTGGTCGTGATGATTGTCAGCTCTGTTTAACGCAGTTGAGTGTTGAAGCAGTAGACTGTTTTCTGTTTCGTTACAGGTTTAGGAACTGTCTGTCGGGCTGATGCCGTCGCTTTCTATTTGGTGTATCTTTATCTTCTTTTTATTCTCTTCATGCTCATTTTCTCTTCCCTTAACTGTCCTTTCTTTCTGTCAAGCATTAAAATGTAAATTCAGCTTTAAACTAATTTACAAAATAAAGACTAATACTTCAGTATCAAGAGGGGGCTTTCAAATTTGTTCCGCTCTACGCGGCACCCAGGCCACCATTCTGCTTGCTGCCTTATTTTTCCACCTATTTAGCATACAAATAAACAAATAACTTGGTTGTTTATCCAGGAACGTACCATAATTTTCACTGATCTTATGCCCTACTTTATCATCGTCATAGTTTCTTCTAAGACTGTGACTTCTTTGCATTTCTTACTTTCCTCCAGCAGTCACTTTTTTTGCCACCCGACAGACAACAGGAGCAGCTGGAAACAGATCATCCAAAAACCTCTGTATGCTGTAGCTGTATTATAGTTTTCGCTCACAGATTTCTGTTTTTGTAAGATTCTTGCTTATATGTCATATTCTCAGGAGAAATTGAACTGAATAGATACAGAAGCTAAGTTGAGTTGGAAGTGGAGTCTCTGAACATGTTGATTCCTTTCAGACCCTACGCATTCTATAACAATGATCCAAGCAGCTTCTTTTGATGTCGAGCTGCGTTGAGGTCAGGTGGCTGCAGGGGAACATCAATGACGTGCAGCACTCTGAGCTAGTCTTTGTTCATGGAGGAGTTCTAGCAGAGTTTTGATGTGTGTTTGGGCTCATTAGTCTGTTGTGGTGTGACTCCTTCCCCGCAAAGACGGTCATAGTGGAATCGGTTCAGTGTCCAATGTAGCCCTGAGAAAATGTGTTCCCAATCAACATGATTAATTTCCTGTTGGACACAGTGTAATTTTCTCTCCCATTCATTTCCTTCTGTTCATGCCCACATTCTCAAACTTGGGTTTTAAAAGTAAATAAGACATTTAGCAACCATCTTGTTTGTCTTTTTTAGTCCATTCCTGATCTTTCCCCTTCTGCAATAACTACTAGATGAGCAGGAACCTTTTTTTTATTATTAGAAAATTCTCTATTATTATATGTTGACATTGTGTCTCAGTCTCATTCTAGCCATGAGCTGATTTATGGATTTACTTGAACTAACCTTTAAGGGTCAAATCCACCCGGGTCTGACCTGGATGTTGCTTCATTAATATGCTGCGGTTTAAATAAAGATGTTTATCTCTACTATGATTCTGCACTTCAGAATATCATGCTTTTAGATTCTTCCAGGTCTTTTTTTTAATTAGTCCAAGTTTTTACGGTGCTCTCAGTCTTTCAGAGCTATGACGTGTCGATCATCTGAGCCTTTCTTGTATGCACAGGCAGAAGTCATGACCCACTTTGCTGCCACATGTGTGTTCTCAAAGGGCATCCCTGTCATAATAAAGAAAAATGGCATCAGGTCACACACAGGGACTTCTAATAGGTTTCTAATAATAGTGCAGTGGTTTTAAGCACATTAACTGTAAAACAATTGGACACATCAGCTCACATTCTGTTTTCCTTTATTTTGATTCTTTTTGAGATTGTAGAGCAAAAATGAAGAGGACTGTGGTTACATGTCTTACCTTCTAAAAGTATTTTATATCATTCCCATTATGTCAGGGTTGTTAGTTGTATTCCACAATAATCCATATTATGTCAAGATTTGCTACACCAAGAAAAAACTATCCATTTTAAATACTAGGGAGGTCAATAATGTCTTCCAGTGCAGCTGCAAAAAATGTTGGAATGCTGTGATGAACCTGCCTCTAACGAGGATTAGCTGATTAGAGGTTAGTCACTCTCAGAAATTACCGGGTAGCAGCAGCTCTGATTTCAGTATCAGGCACAACTCAGCATCAACCTTTGTGATGGACACAACTGCCTGTTTTACCGGAAATGACAATTGCTTTATGAATCTAAGAAGAAAATCCTAAAATGTGGATTAAAACTGATGCTAATTTAAATAGCTGTTAAATAATAAGTGTACACACAGGTTTTTCATTTTTCTTTGCAGCTTGCTTCATGTCTGCAGAGGTTTTTTTATATCTCTTTGCTCAGTGATGTGACTTTTAGGCCATTCACTGTTTTTGGTTCACTCTCACAGAGTGAGTGTCACCATTTCCAGAAGCAGGCACTAAAATAGCTCTTTCCTCTCCACTCTACCCTCCTGCATCAAGGATGACAGAGAATTTTAGCAAATACCAAGTGAATGTAGTGGAGCGTTTCAGAAGTGACTAAACAGGCATTTATTTCACTGCTTGAAAAGAATTTGTCTAAATAAGTTTGATCTAAACATTAACTTTATTTTAATGCTGCTTTTAGAGTGCTGCAAAACATTTAAATTCAGGTTATTGTTCAGAAAATAAGAAAAACAACATGAGAAAAACACTGAAAAATCTCATTTTTCATGTTTGAAAGAGAAAAAAATCATTTTCACAGTTTAGTCCTTGGATTTCAGATACCTAGATACTGTACATGTTTCTGTTTCTTTTCTTGCACTGCATGCTTCCCACAGTTATCTACTTTCATTTATTCAGACTGGATGAAAGTGTTCAATAGGAAGAATGTGTCATGGGATATGTGTGCATGGAGACTATCTGCTGCTAATGGAGGCAGCTTGTTTGAGTGGCCTATTTATGCGCACTTCATATGAGTCATGTACTGCTCTCCAAAGATATTGGCAATAGCGTTTAGCAACACAACAACACAGCATCCAACAGGTGATTTGTTGGGAAATGATGTAATAATAATAATTCTCTCACACAGATAGACATTTTGTTTTGATGTAGCATGAAAATGAAACCTTAAAACAGTTTCAATTAGTTTTCTTTGTGTGAAAATTTTTTCTTCACATAGTACAGTAATCAGTTTCCTGCCAGAAACTCTACCTTGATCCCTTGATAATCTCACTGAATGCTTTCAAGTCGCCTAATCCCTGCACTCGTTTTTCATCTCGTCCTCTCAAGTTTTTTTTTCCTTTTGTGTGACATCAAAGAGGTGGTGCTACAACCACGTTGCAGTTTTCTTTCAACTAATAGGAAATAATAGTGCAAGATTACTGCCAAAACTCATTTGTCCAAGTGTGTCACAATGACTACTGGAACAAGGCGTGGAGCCTAAATCATCAGATGGACTGCTTTGAATTGCACCTGAATGGAGGAGAAAGGTTTGATGGAGAAGATACATACCACGAATGAAATGCGAAAGACATCCTTGTTTTGGCTTGCGCATTGCATGTAGGTGTAATTTGTATGTCATCAGGGTCCAGGGGGTGCATTGTTTGCTCACAAAGAGCTGTGAAATGCATGAAGCCGGAAAGTGCTGTTTTCACCAGAAACAATAAGAAAACCGAGATGAGTCATGAGATGAGACTGAAATGGACGTACAGGATCATGGTTCTCCCGCTTGAACCCGTCTGAGTCATCACTGTATTTCCTCCTACCTTCTGAGCCACTTTTCACATGTTTCAGTCCCCCCCCCCGGCCACAGTAGTGTCAGTTTTGTTTGACCATGTGACAGAGTGGGCAGCCTCCTAGTTGGATGGGAAATGTGCTATATTTAGTCAGAGATATACCGTGACATATCAAACTACAAGAAAGTGTCGCACTGAGGCAGTTTGTAATCCAAGGTTTAACAAAGTGCACAGGTGAACATAAGGTGGAAGCGAAGCATTTTAAAATAGATAAATCTATATGAAATCAGAACATCATATCCTCAGTTAAATTGAGTCAAAAGAGCTGAGTTGTGGGGGTCTAATAAACAACAGGTGTGGAGATTCCCCACACGTGTAATATAATATTTTGGTTTGAGTTTAGTCGACAGCCCTGGAGCCAGATTTGGAACAGTCTTGAGCTTCGCCATGGTAGCAGAATCCACACAGAAAACAGCATTGCACACCACTGCAGGAATAGTAACCTGATGGAATAAATAGAACATGTGCACTAAAAGTTCAAAAATAGTTTTTATTATTCATTATTATTATTATTATTATTCATTATGGGACTCAAAGGAGACAGACATGTAAAACAAAATGAAGAAAATTCAACCACATCGTTCACGGCCCAAAAACACAAGCTACTAAAGCCAAAGTAAAGAAGATTCACAGCCAGTAAAATTACTACTGACGTTGTATCATTAGACATGGTTAAGAATGCAACGTTTTGCTTGCAAAGGGAAGAATGATACTTTCAAATTTCACTAACAATACAGTGATGTAATGCCTTTTTAAAATGTGTAATAGTGGTCAGAGAGCCAAAGGGTTGGACACATTCTCCCATTAAATTTAATAGGAAAGTCTGTCCAGACGTTTGACAGTAGTGCACATATTCTACATTTTGCATATCCATTACATTACTGTGCTGGAATATACATTATATAAAAAGCCTTCTGGATCATTTCGCTGATGCTGGGTTGGTGGCATACAGTTGAACAGTTGCTCAACCAGAGCAACACCTGCACAGATATCATCTTTATAAGGGAGTCATCAGATTGAAAAACATTTCCTTTTTCCTCGCCACAAATTTAGTGTCAAACATTTACAAATAAGCAGTTATAATATTTAGCCAGCCATTCTTCTAGACGGATAAGACAAATGAATATTTCAGTCTACAATCTAAAGGTATTTTTAGAGGAAAAATTGTTCTGAAATTACAGAAAAAGAACATTTGTCCTACTGTAAAGCACAAGGAAGGATCATAATACTTACGGCTTGATAATATTTCACTGATAGTATAAAAATTACATTAAATTAGATATCAGATAATCAGCTATTTCCAGATACAAACATCACTCCATCCATAAGACTTCAATACTGCAGTGTATACATAATCATTAGGAGCTTTTTGCTGGAAGAAATGACTAAAAGACACTTAGATGCTACAAAAAACATACAAGCCACAGTGTGTGCCAAAAGGGGCGTTACTGAGCGTTCTGATATCAGAAAAGAACGGTGAACTTTGAGGAAAAAAAACAATATAAATAGAAAAGTTACATCATTGTTGTTATAAACATACTAATTACGAATAGAATATCAAGTTGTAAATATTTTTAACAATTCCTGAGAACATCAGCCTGTCCAGATAGCATGCTTGGGCCTAATCTGGGCTACTTATGGCTCAGTTACAGCAGTGCCAAGTGTTGCATGGGCTAGAACAGATGTCATTTAGGCTATAAGTGATCCAGATGTCAGTGTTTATGACAAGTATTTTGTGGGCCAGAAGTGGACCTGAATGGGATTTCCTGATGGTATTTTCCATATGGGCCTTATTGTGGGGTGATGTGGCTGAGTTGTGGCAGCCACACTCACATTTAGTCAAGGCCAAATTTGGGCCAAACAAAAATGCACATTTGGGCCGAGCATTTTTTGCTATCTGAGTATTTCCAGAGGTGGACGTGTTTTCCTTTTTAAAAGAAAATGTAGCTAAACTACAGAGCTGCCTTTTAGCTAAAGCACTACAGTGTTTACACCCACAATAATGCAGTCATTAATTGTCCATATAAAAATATAAATAAAAAATAAATAAATGAGAAGCTAACTGAAGTAAACATGATGTCAATCCTTTCCCTGATCACCTCAGTCAATCCAGACTAGATCATCCAAAGTGTCTTAAAGCTTTTTTCTTCTTCTCTGCTCCCTCAGTGCTGATTCTCCATCTGGAAAACAGAGAGAATCCCACTAAACAAGCGTGAAAACAATGATTTGTGCTGGTCAGTGTCTATAGAGACAAATCTGCCAAAGTGGACTTTTTTAAAAAATATGTGTCTTGATGAATCAATAAAATAATCTAATGTTGGTGCAAATTTCAATTTGGCTCAATGTGGAAGCTTTGACAAAAAGAGCTATGGTCATAAATTTCCTATCATGGCCAGCACTCTGCCTTACCGTAGTGAAATGAACAATGCAGGTGATGGCGATGATGAGAATGCCGATGATGATGGAAGCAACAGCAACACAGAGGGCGTTCCTGCCCAGCCGCCGGGAGCCATCATAGTCTCCGTGGTAATAGCTGCTTCTAGACTGAACATGAAAACTTCATGAAGAGATTTTAGGATCTAAATGTTTGACACAAAATCATTTATTTGATCATTTAGGCAGCTGTCATGACATCACAGCAAATTCTCTTGTTTAGAAGTTATTCAATCCTTTTAACACTGGCAAAGGTATAGTGAATAGTTTGCCTGTTAAAGTATTATTTCATTTTAAAATAAGGAAGCAAAGGTGCAACTGATGGGCAGAGCAGGTGTGTGAGACTGGGTTACATTCACCCACAACAACTCAGAACACAGTGTCACTTACATTCAGACTGCCCTGAATGAGAACATGTTTGTTTCTCTGAAATAATCCGTGAAATCCTGCTCAGCTTAATTGCATAGTTTGTGCTTACCATGACAGAGAAGACCAGGGCCACAATGTTGATGGGGTAAGCTGGACAAAAGCAAGCAAACATGGCCAAACAAAGGTAGCTACGGAGCGGAGGCGGAGGTTCCTGCTCTTCTATAGAAACACTCCCACTTAAGGAGCTTTTCTCCTGTGAGCGTAGCGCTGTGAGTGCCATTGAGCCTGATGGCAATGCAAGGGATGAAAAAAGAAAAACAAGTTTAAAAAAAAGTTAAGTTACTAATAAGAAGAGGAATCAGACTTGAGGAGATGAAGTCCGGCTGTTTTACTAGAACAGAAAATCAGAAGCTTGAAAATCTGCTTGGTGAATCTGATCTCGTCCTTTGGTTCTAAACCTCTTTCTGTGTTGAGAAAATTTTAAGTTTGTAGTCAGCTGGAGGGAAGGAGAGAGGTGGGAGAGGATCACTAACCCTGCTGGCCTCCTTCCAGGACGCGAGTACAAGTGTGAGGGATCAGACTCTGTTTACCACTGCTGGCCTGGCACCTCACACCAGTGCTGCATGAGTGTCGGGTTATAACACAACACCACATTCAGTGGATGCTGCGTATGCGTTTTTCTTTTAGTGTCCGGTTAGGATCATTCAGAACTGGCTCTGAACCTATTTTCCCGGTTGACTGTCAATTGAGAGACACTGTAGTGAAAATGGTGGCAGAAGAAATATGTAGAGGTACTCGTTGGAAAATGAGAATATGCTGGAAAAGTTGTTTTATTCAGGCGAATCAACATAAAAGGTGAAACCAATTCATTTTATGCTCAAAGTACAGATCACGCGGATTACATTTCCAAAAATATGTTTTTTCTGAGGAGACTCAGGTCTTTTGGAGCCAGCAGAGAAATCCTCCACAACTTCTGCAGTACGCATCCTGCAATATGGAAGCCCAGTTTGGCTCTGAAACAGCTGAGCATCTGATCCCGGGCAATAGGTCAACCTGTGGAGAGCCGATTCTCCAACGGCTGGTCTGGCAAATCAGACCGCTGCAGATTCCTCTCACATTCTGCATGATCATTATCAGGCTGCCTCTTTGCAGGATGAATACATACAAACATTAATTTATTCCACCAAACTGCTCAGTCAGTAGCAGTTTTATTCTTCTGTATTTAACAAGTTCTTATGATTTTGATGGGTTTGCATTTTAAGACATATTTTTATGTTTTGCTAATATTCTAATGAATTTAGTTTTTTTTTGTCCTATGTGTCTGTACACATTGCTTATTTGGTACTGAAGTGCAATTGTGCAAACAGACAATAAAGTATTATCTTAAAATAGTTATTTTAGTTATTTTATAGTTATTTTAGTGATTAGACACCAATAGAAGCAGTTTATACTGAAATGTTATATTTTCTGTCATCGACCTTTGATTTTGTTACGCATTGCATCTTTAAGCACCTTTTTTGCATAAACCCACTACTTGTGGTGAACCGCAGGGTTATACACTGACAAAAATGGTGTTTCTGTGTGTGATGTTGCACTTTGGTGTGAGACATCTCAGCTTCAACTACATTAGATCAAATACTTGCGATGGTTTGTTAAGAGAGCATCAGTTTCTGTTCTCGCTGCAGACACTCATCAGTCGTAACAACCAACAGCAGTTCATATCACCTAAAGCCCTTTGACCAAATTCTTTTATTTCCTAGAAGCCTTTTATTTGGTTTGCAAAGTCGCAAAGTCTGTGGCGAATGCAGCATTCATGTAAATGCTGGGATTTCCCTGCAGATCATTATGTTGTTAGAAGATGATCAGTGTCACTTAGCCCGCCAGATTTTAATGTTTCAGTTTATCAATTGTTGAAAAGAATAAAGGGAAAAAAATAAACAATCATCACAAAACACTTTAGAATAATTTATTAGGATTTTCAAATTGAAATTGTCAGAAAAAAAGGGGAAAAAAGGAAAGCTTTGAGGGGGACAGTCCAAATCTTTGACTGAAACCGAGCTCACATAGAGCTCCATTCAAAACACTGGCCCTTTTCCCGACATCAAAAACAACAACAAAAAAATCATTAAAATTAACATACAAGGGGAACAAGATTTCAAAACAGAAAAATATAGTTTCTTTTTTTTCTGAAAATAAGTCTTAATGCCGCAGAATTTTCCACATGTTGTCTGCTTTTACCAATAATAGTACTATTTTCATTTGTAAGGTAAAAAATAACTTATTGCTTTATTGTAAGTTAAAAAGTTACAGTGTTGGTGTCCAGCAGTAGTTTTTTTTTTTTTCTTTTTATTGTGTCCCAGCCTGTCTGACGAGAGGAACCGCCGGCTGGATCAGGAAGTTTTCTGCTGTGCTGAACATCAAACAGGCTGCAGCAAGAAGGCTGAACAAACAGACTACTTGTTTTTGCAAAGGTTCAATTTGTTCCAGCTTTTTGACTTTTCCTTCCAGCCAACGTCATCTCGTCATCTCGAGGTCCCCTATCAGGACCGACTGGGAGCAGGACCCTGTTCCATTTCTGGTTCCCTGCCCAAACCCTGTCTGTCCACCACCACATGAAGCAGCAACTATATATAAACAATAATATGTTGTTTCCAGAGGAGCACAAATTTATTAAAACTAAATATGAAATGGGAGAAAGTCAGGCGAGAGGAGCAGACGAACCAAAATGGAACAGAGCGATCTTCTCTTCTTTTTTTTTTCAGTACCAAAGAAAAAGGCAATCAAATGCTCCTTTGTTGCCAGAAGTAGTTCCATATTACACTTTGATGTATGCGTACAAACACACACACACACGCACACACGCTCAGACGCAATCACATGCACCTTCGATAGTGATAAGAGGACAGAAAATGATCGTGATTTTCTACAACTGCTTTCTCTGAGAATGTCCTTCATTTGTTTTCACGGTGGACATCACCGCATAAAAGAAACTTTTTTAAAAAGAAAACAATAAACAAAAACATTAAGAAGTGAACTGCACAAAAAAATATATATATAATATTTTCAAAAAAGAGGAAGTTAAGTCACCCCCACCCCTCCCCAAATCCCATGAACCCCTGCCCCTGATTTCTCCTGCTTAAGGTTGTTATTCTTCCATAAGTCCATCGTGTTAATCTGAAGTAGTTCTCATGAAAATGCAAGACTCTTGCTTTCTCACGATGTGAAGTGAAAGGGATGACTCGTAACATAAACTGTTATACCAGACAAGCTCCTGGAAACGTACTTGTCACCAGCTAGCGTGGACGCGACCGGCCCTTGGTGTACGCATACTCCATACGCATACTGATAAAAAGTAGTGAGATGAGCACAGATAGTAGCAAATGACATCCAGTCAAAACGCTGTTAACCCTCTCGAAACCAACCAATAACATGCCAGCCGGTTCAGTTACCCCCCTCCCACCCCCCACCCCGAGTCTATGTACAGTATCTTACAGGAAGACATAAAAACATTGCTTTAAAACCAATTACAGTTAAAATACCATACAGATTATCATTATTATGTCAATATTAATAACAATATTACAAAGGTTTTTGTTTTTAAAGACTACCAAAATATACATTTTAGGTTTTTTTCCATGTTTCCGTGACACTTGACTGTAAAAAAAAGGACTTTGTTGGATTTGTTCTTCCTTTGTGAAAAATGTGTCTCATACAAAGACCCATCTCGCAATTTTTCTCGATCTGTTCACATGAATAACAGCTTGAAAGGGTTTCATCATGAAATGATGTATCACATTGAAATATATCATAATAATAATAATTAAAAAAAGACCAAACGTAGTTCTCTCTCTTACTGAAAGGTGACGGTTTCTCAGAGATCTTTTTTTTTGTTGTTTTTTTGTTTTTTTTGCAGTTTTCTTCTCTCAGCTTTTTAAAAAGAACGGGAGTGGATAACTGAGGGGGAGGTCTATGTTGTTACACTACATGAGGACAAAAGAGGAGAAATGTTGAAGTGAGATTAGTACAGCAAAACAACAGTTCCGGTTTTAAAAAGATATTCAGTCGGTGGGTGGAGCCACGTGGAGCCCAGAGAGCCTGGTAGAGCGTGTGGCCGGCCAATCAGCTCGTGCCATCAATGGGCAGCCAGCATCCTGATTAGCTGAACAGCAGAGGAGAAGCCCTCCAATCCTCGGTGACCTGAGTCTTCTCAGTGGTAGCCATTAGTGAACGCAGTAGCAATCAGAGGACCCTAAGGACACAAAGACAGACCAACACTCACTGTACTGTCACACTGCAAACACAAACGCAGTCCTGCATGTTTTTAAATGTATGGAACGGAGGGGGGGTGTGACCTACCCCGAGACCGTGACCAAACCCTGTGCTGGGGGCGGGGCTAGCGGCACTGATGTAGCTGCTAACTCCTGAATCCTGATTGGCTGCAGCGTACAGTTCAGCCATTGGTCCAGGGCTGCTGGTACCCAGGAAGCCAGCTGTGCGTGAAGGGGTGGAGCCTGAGAGGCGGGAGAGAGGAGAGGAGTCAGGCTTCAGCACCAGAGGGCTTCACAAGCATCTAAAAATATGCTTTTATTTGTTCAAACAGGCTTTTGTGGAAACGCTCTGTCCGAGGCAAATACGAATATTCAGATCTTACCTCTAACTACTGCGGCCGCCGCGGCTGCCATTGGTCCATATGCAGTCAGGGGAATGGCTGAGGATTACACGACAAAGTAAATTATTGCACAAACGAGTGGTTGTGCATGACTCCTATATCAGATCATAAGCAATAATCTACAGCTCAGTGTGGGTGAATCTACATCTGCTCACACATCTGTCATGTCATTAAAATCCGACCGGAGAACGGGATAAAATGCACTGGTGTTGCAGTATTTCAGAGCATCTGCAACAACGTAGAATAAGAAAACAAGTCTGATTGTGTTTCCAAATGAGAACCCTTTAGATTTAACAGCAGAGCTGCAAGAGCTCCTTGAAAATCAGGACCGTGTGCACAAAACACCCAAAGGCTAATGACTTGTCCTACCTAGCAGCATCAGGCGGGAGCTAAGAGTTTTTAATCATTCAAAAAGTTTTTTTGCACTAAAATACGTTCTCTCAAGTGTGAGAGGAGACAGAGGCAGTGCTGAGGACTCTCAGATCACAAACTGCAGGTCCTGATAAGTGATGTGCTGCAGGAGTGCCTTTTGGAGGAAGATAATGATGTCACTTTTAAAGATCTGTTTCCATCTTTTAATTGCAAGAAAGGTTTTGTTAAAAAGAAATCCAAGAAGTGCACTCTTAGATTTTCCTTAAATTCAAAGTTATCTTTACATTAAATAATCAAAAGCAAAGAGATGACATGCACAGGTTGGACAAAAACAATGGGCATGACACAATATATTTCAATATCCTTCAGATTAAAAGATAGAAATCTTCATTTGACTTTAACCCTCTGATTATTAAAATAATTTTTACATCTAGAGGCATGTATAGCGATGCTTCTCAAATTTTTTCAATATTGTTAATTTATTATTATTTATTCTATAAAAAAAATTTGAGCTAATATATTGTTATTTATATAGTATGAATAATCTATAAATATATAGCAGCATCATTTCTTGTCCTGTTTATAACTGAGGCGAACTTGGTCATTACAATAAAAGTGTAAATATAAAAAAATAATAATAAATTATATAAACATTTATTCCATAGTGAATAGCAACATATTGGATGACTCACTATGGACCAGCAAAGTGGCTTATTTGCATCCATATCAATGCATACATGAGAAACAAGCCTTTAAAAAGTTCAAAGTGTTAAATGATAGTTTGTAGAGTCGGTTCAGTGAACTACAGACAAGCACTAACATGTCACCTGGTGAACATTACAGCTGCTAGCAGGTGGGTTTTGTTACCTTTTCTAGCCTGCATGCAAACCTAAGCCAGCTAGCTGCTGGGGAATAAGATTAAATTACAATTTCACTTCAGATCTGCAGCAGGAGGGCAGACAGGCGAGAGGTCTTGTAAAGGTTTCTAGTGTCTGTGATCTCATTTTGCTGTATTTAGCAGGAGCGACATCAAGAGAAAACAGTTCAGTTTGACTTTTTCTGCTGCTAAATGGGTTTGTTTTTCTCTCCCGGCTTTTGGAGAAGGAGCCACTGACCTGCCAGTTCAGGGGGGTGGGATGATGTCAGGAGGGGGGTCCTCTCTAAGTGGAATTCTAGAAACAGAAAAGGTCAAGAGAGAGCGCTTTGTAAACACAGTCACCAGTCAGACTACAAAGCCACACACACGCACGCAGTCAAGGCCAACACAAATGAATAAGCAAAGAAGGTAAAAAAAAAGCTGCAGCAAGGACAGGCAGGAAGGTAGGAGCGAAGGAAAAGGAGGGGCAACACGGCCACATGAAAGGAGACTCCAAAAGTAGATCAAATAAACAGAATATTTTAAGAGAAAAGAAGCAAATCTAAAGTAAAACATCAACAGTCTGTGTGAGACCGAAGAGGGACGATTAGGAGGAGAGGGGAAACTCCAGAATGTCAGACAGAAACATTTAAGATTTCACTTTAATCTACAAGCAGCCAGAAACCGAGGCGGTTTCAGCTGCGAGTGTTTGCGTGTGCGTGAGTGGGAGAGAGGAAAAGATCCATCCGCATGGCTGATGTTCACACACCTTTCATGTCCCACACTTGAATCGACTACATGCCGCAGCCTGTATCCTTTTATAACTCTCCTGCCCTTGTCTGCAGACCGACAGACAGGCGGCTGTGTTGCAGGTTTTCACCGACTTACCTGGGAACTGGTAAGTGTATCCAGGAGCAATTCCAGAGTAACTGCGGCTGGTGTAGGTAGTTGTCTGAAAACCCGGGTAACCTGTTAAAGAGAATAATCAGATTTTAGGACGGATTAAAGACAAGTCTGAGAAGCAAATAAAAACGACATCTGCTGTGCTGCTGCATCCTAGAGCTGTAAAAGCTAACCAGACTCTTACGAGCCCCAAGTCTTATGTTTTACAACAAAAAAAATAAATATAAAGCACCACGATATTCAAGTTTGATCATGTATCTTTAATTTTGGATTCCATTCTTGGATTCTTCCAAGCGAAACTAAGAGTTGATGGATCTACAGTTCTTTAAAGAGAAATGAGATATGAGCCACACCTGATAATGCAAGAAGGTGACATCAGCAGATTTCCAGGAGTTAAAGCATTACTCATCAAAATACTATCTCAAACGGCCAGTAGAGGGAGTGAAACAACCACAGACAAAGAAGCTATTAGTTTTGTTTTCTCAATGAAAATCTCTTCAAACAATTTTCTCCTCCAATAAGATCTCTTTACTCCCAACTTGTGGGTTTAAATGCATCACAGCTGAAACATCAGCCAAACCGGAGAGATTAGTTTCACCAGGGACACATTCATGTGAGAATTATTACGGTATAAGAATGAACACGTAAAATACCTTTTCGGGCTGGTTAGAAAAAATGAAAACTCCCCTTTTTTGTTTTTTTCTTTTGTTTCACCATCTTTTTAAACATATATATCTGCTTATTTTCTCCTTGAAATGTATTTTCTGGTTAATTAAATCAAGTTAATTACTACTTCTAACCACCCTATACCATTAAGTACAAGCTATATTTGTAGGTGTCGTGTTAATAGCACTTTTATTACACAATATGTCACGTTTCATGTCTTTATTTGTGTGAATTTGATATTTTATCTTACCTAACATGCCGATGCCCAGCATGAAGGCGTCCATCCCGTAAGGCATAACTCTGGAGCGGCCCCTGGCCGAGCCTGTTGGCGTCATCACCTCCTTGGGCTGGGCTTTCTTACACTCCACCTGTATTTACATAAGCATTTACATTTAGTCATTTAGCACGAGTCTTACGTCCACAGCAACATGCAAGCAAAGAACAACTGCCAAGCTTTGGTGTAACCAGAGACCGCGGGCTATGCATTACATGCTAAATCAATTCAAATCTATTTAAATGACCGAGCACATGTAGAGCAGGTAGGGTGAAAGCAGGCGGAGCATTCGGGAAAGATCCTGTAAAAATCTGTTCCTCCATGCCGGGAACGCTCTGAACGTGACGAGCCGCATTCGTACCATTTTGTTGTTGATCTCATGGAAGTGGATCTCACACACTTTCTCCACCACATCTTCGTTCTCAAAGGTGACAAAACCGAAACCTGGAGGAGACAAAAACACACGCAGAGAAGTAATTAAACGGCTGCAACCTCCTCCGCTGCCTTCACCGCCACAACACGAAGCCCTCAGCGTGTCGTGGCGGCCAATCAGCTGTCAGCATCGTGGAGCAGATGTGGCTGCCCCAGCATCAACTCATTGATTCTGCTCTTCTTCTTCTCTACATTTCTTCACTCATCTTTTTAAGTTACATCATTGCCAGTAAGGAGCCTGACCCTGTGAGACGACCTCTGTGATTGGAGAACATGCAGCCTTGTTTGCAGATGTTCATGCAATGACTGTCACTGCAATGACTGTCACGCTGTTTCCTCTTTCATTTCTATGGATGCTTGTGTGTGTGTGTGTGTGTGTGTGTGCATATGTGTGTGTGACTCTGCTCACTTACCTCTGTGTCTGTTGGTTGTTTTGTCAAACATGAGCATGGCATCATCGACCTATGAGAACAAAGCAAAGAATACATGAGCTTCAACATATTAACACTCACACATCATTACCCAGCATGCGTGTGTAAGTGTGTGTGTGTGTGTGAGGCGGGGTATTGTCCCTCTTTAGCATCAGAGTAAGACGGGAAAACAGATGGAGAGGGTGGAAGGGAGAAAGAGAGAGAGGGAGGGGATGACAGGTGACAAAGGAGAAGACTGAAAGGACGAGAAAGGAAGAGAAGGACGGGGAAATCAGTGAAGAAGTGTGTGTGTGTGTGTTTCACAATCTATTAATGTGAAAAATAAAGTGAACGTTCGCAAGATGACGAGGAAAATCTTTTCGCCCAAGTTCTCACAAACTGTCCTGCTTTCTTTCACCTCTCGTCCTTTCATCCGCTCGCCCTCGCTGTCTTTCTTTCCCGCTCTGTAAAGTTTACTATTCCCATGGAGACTGTGTAAAGAATTTCAATTAGAAGAACTTACCCCCCACCCCCACCCCCACCCCCCACAACTCATTTTAATGAATAGGATGGAGAGAAAAGGGAGAGTGACAAAAAGAGGAGAGAAGGAGAAACATCTTCTTTTTTTTTAACGGGTAGAAGGTAAAGTTTTGATGACGGATAGAAAATCTGTTCGGGAAGATTCTGAATTATAGAATAGAAAACAAAGTGAGCCGGGGTCTTTGTCAGCGTGCTCTTCTTTTCTTCTCCCTCTCTCCCTCCTCTTTCCTTTTTGCACTCACTCCACTGCCCTATTCATATTCCACCTCCTCCCCCACCTCCTCCCTCCCTCCCTCCCTCGCTTGTCCTTCACTGGCAGGAAAGTTAGCAGCTTCTGCTGGAGCTCTGACGGCACGAGGGGAGCACACGGGGAAGGGGGGAAATCAAAGTTTTCTCTTTTTAAATCTCAAACAGCCTCCTTATTTTTATTTTTCACGTCATGCACACGCGTGTGGAACATGACTGCATGGCTATTTTCATTAGGCAACGAGCAATGAAACTTAAACCAGTGTAAGGCGAGTGGCGGAGGCCTCTGGATGCTCTGACCATCTGATTTCTAACACTTATCTCACATGAAAACACACACACACACACACTGGTCGATAAACATGTTAGGATCAAGGTTACTTCTACAACCTTCCTGACTCTCATCCCTGTCATCATATAGCTTGGATGCGGG
>JAVQJG010048028.1:0-12628 GCA_036024015.1 Craterocephalus amniculus
CCCCCCCCCCCCCCCCCCCCCCCCCCCCCCCACCCCCCCCCCCCCCGCCGCGCGGGCCGGGGCAAGGCCTTGCTGTGACTAATGTGATGTTTGTCCAATCCAAACTTTCTCCTGCTGCCCCCCTCCTGCTTTCAGCCTGCAGCTCTCACATGGACAAGGTAGGTTTTTTTTAACAGTTTTTTTTTTCCTTTTTCTTTTTTTTTTTTTTTTTTTTGATGAACTCTTTGTTTTTTGTTTTGTTTGTCCATTTTCTCCTGACTGGCCCCCCTGCCGGTAAACAGGCAATTGTATTCTTGTGACCAGACTATGCTCATAACTTTGTACCTGTGTGTGTGTGTGTGTTCACATGTCTTCAGTTCATTGCTCCTCCAGGTCCAAATGTTGTTTGTGATATTATATT
This sequence comes from Craterocephalus amniculus, assembly GCA_036024015.1. NCBI lineage: Eukaryota > Metazoa > Chordata > Actinopteri > Atheriniformes > Atherinidae > Craterocephalus > Craterocephalus amniculus. The sequence goes on from JAVQJG010048028.1 coordinate 401, forward strand.
TGTGTGTGTTTTTGTGTGTATAAGTATGTGCCTGTGGAGGTGCTATCTGTGCTCCGATAAGACTGTAAACCAGATTAATCTGGCGTGGAAGAGCTTGTCAGCAGGACCACTGTGCGTGCATGTTTGTGTGTTTGGGAGTGTGTGCGTGCACGAATGCTGCTCTCCTCTCTACCAGCCCATCAGGTGAGCCGTTGGCTCCTATGGTGTCTTTGAGCGTGCACGTGTGTGTGCATGTGTGCGTGTGGAGGAAATCTACAGAGAATGCTATATAAGTGAATGAGTGTGTAGGGTCCAGCGCAAGATAATGTGATCATGACTCCATGTAACACAGCATGACAACAGCTTGTGTATTTGAGTGTGTCTCTGTGCTTTTGTGTATGTGAAACACAGCATGACAATAGTGTCTCTCCATACCACTGTGGAGAGAATGGATTACTCTGCTCTCTGACTCGAAACACCAACACACACACACACACACGCACACACTTCTTGGCTTTGGACTGACTTTCCATACATAGGCCTCAGATATGTGCTAAACCATGGACTTTATACAAATAATCGTGAAAGGTTTTCTTGGATTTCTGTAAATAAAAATGAAGGCTTTATAAACTATCAAATGAAGAAGATTGATCATTTGTTGACAGTTAGCAATCACAATATTAATTTTACTTTTGTATATAATCGTATGTGCGGTTTTCCAAAGGATGACAGTAAAAAGAAACAAATCTCAACCATGTTTACCCTTAAAAACAGACTTAGTTATGCAATATTGAATTCTGAAGCCATGCTCTCACTTTCACAGAAAATGAGGAAAATGAAAATAACATTTCTTTTAAAGGAAATGAGGGGGATTTAAGAAAAAAAACACCAAGGTAATCAGAAACTGTTTATGCTGCCTTCAAAGACATCAGTTTCATAACATAGATTTTTAAGAGAGGAAAAGTTTGGAAAGAAATGCATTTTTTTGTAAAGTTTTAAAAACTTCAGCAATCCATGTGCCAATTCTGTTCTCCGGAGCCTACGGACCACGAAAGTTTAGGATGAAAAAGGATTTGAATGGAAAGCTTAGTCACTGCAGCCCAACGAGTCCTTTAAATCAAATCAAATCTTAAGGTCAGCATTAACAACTAACAGAGGATGTTATGCCATTATACTAAACAAATAAAATTTCTTTTTCCAAATTTCAAGTATTTCCCACAGCTAAAGTAATGTCCTGTAGACACAGAGAACTCTTGGCTGTCTAGTCAGCCTGGTGCAGTTTCAAAAGTTCATATCATCGACCTACCGTACTTCAAAACAGGTGAGTCTAATAAGTCTTTTTACATCTCCTCCCTCCTATCACATACAGCTGTCTATACATTTGCATTTAATCTCTGATGCTAGAAGCCACCTGCAGCTCAGTGTGGGACCCTGCGACTGGTTCAAGGGCACTGCTGGTGAGAATTTAGGGAGTAAAACCAGAATCCTCCAGTTGCCAGCTCACAGCCAGAAAACACCCCTGTCTGCAGCGGGGATCAACCCAACAACCTATAGGTTATTAGTCAGCCTCTACATTCAGGCCAACCTAGGGAGCCATGGTGGGTGGGTGTGTGTGAGTGGAACTGAAGCCAAATGTGTGTTTGTGTGCGTATGTTTGTGTGTGGGTTGTAGAGTGGGTGGGGGTGCTGCTTCCCCAGTGTAAGGAGTACACTGTATCTTCCCCGACTACTCTCTGACAGGCCTACATACATCACCACCCCCAACACCTCTGTTTCTCTCTCCTCTCCCTCTTCATCATCCTTATTCCCTCTCTCCCTCCCTCCATCCATCCACTTCTCCTCCCTCCCTCCCTCCCTCTCACCTGCTCCCATCTCTCAAGAGTACCGGTGTCTCTCCATCTCTCCCCTTTTTTCTCCCTTTCACCTGCTCACAGGCCCCCTCGCACCTCTCGCCAGGCCTCCCTGAGTATCATTTACATCGATGATGTCTCATCATTACCCCTGCCCTACTTTATCTATCACCAGCAGCTCTGCCGTAGAGCCTATTCCTTCAGCAGAGGCCTCATTCCCGTAGTCCGACACAGTTTTAAAAACAAGTATAGATTTCATTTTCAAGCACCCTGTCTTCACAGTCTAAATGTGTATTCATATGGTTATATTTCATTTAGAAGCTAGAAGAGACTATTCATGGAAGAAAAAGGAAAGAAAAAGTCAAGAAGCATGAGCCTGACAATGTTGCTTCAATAGTTATAACATCACCCCAGCTTTCCTTAATTATTCTAACTCTCCCACCTCAGGTCTGAGCAATGGAAATACAGAAAAAAAACCGTTTCCCATATAAATAACTACCAAACATTTAATTCACCACAAACAAGATTGCTGACTTTTACATTAAATGAGAAGGAGCTTAATTTATACTGATAAAAGATCATCAAACCCACCTGAGAATATCTGAGTCTCTCTTTGGCTAAACCCGAATCTGTGAAGCTGTCTCCCGATGACGCTATCTATGAAACATTTTCATCATAGTTTCATTCCTTTATAGAGACTTTATTAAACTGCCTTTGATAAAAGTGAATTTACTCTTTTTCTTTTCAGATGTTTCAACTAACATGGCTGGCAGACACAGAAAGAATCACATTATACACATGAGCTAATTTTTTTTTCTATGAAAGTAGGGCTATTAGAATTAACACTTTTTCGAGAGCCCCATCACCACCTGTACTCCACCATTGATCCCTCAGGCCGGGACATTAATGACCAGCGTTACTCCTGATGCAGCGCTGTCATGGCCCGAGTTTCCCTGCCTTACTGCAGTATCACAGAGGAAGCACCTCGTAGTGTAAGCCATGTTGGCAGAGCACCTCCTTATTCATGTCCTGATAAACCAGCAACTTATTATTCTCTGCGGAGAAACTTGTATTATTTTAATTTTTTTAGTTTTCATATTTTTTAATTTTTCTCTTTCACTAATATCTCCATCTCCACTGGGTCAGATTGATTTTGCACTTCCTTCTCTCCAAACTCGCTGCGCTGTAAACCGCAACACCCAAAACCCTTATTTGTTTCACCCGCAAACCGTGGCCCAGCACCTCACACAAAATTTTAGATTGCACGCACCAATTACTACACGCAAACTGGAATCTTGATGGATCCGGCCCTTTAAATAGAGAAATGCATCTTCAATTTTTCCAGCTCATCTTCAGGTTCTTGCATCTATTATTAGCAAGGGCAAGCATATTTTGATTCATGTAATAAAAATAGTTATTATTACAACAGTCTTGACATTTTTTGCAGGATTTGCGGCACATGTCCCCTTGCCCTCCTGTTATTTCAGGCTATGGGTGTTTGCTCTTATCTTTTCTTCCTAGTTTTTTTGACAGGGCTGATCTTTTTACAGTTGCTGTTGCTTTCTCATCAATCTGCAGGTAAAACAATTCAACTAAAGGCAATATTCTCTCATGATTCTACTACAACAACCAGTTCTTTCTCAAAGCTGTTCCTCCAGGTAGAGTCCAAGACAGACTGATTCAAACCCAGAGACATTACTGTAGCAGCAGAGTATATGTTGGATTTTCTGCAGTGATCTTCAGTTTCCTGACTCTTCAGTTCCTCAGTGTACTTGTATGGTAACTTTGCATTTGTGTACAGACATGCAAAATGTCCCTTTAAAAAGGTTAACTACTGTATGTTGTCCTCATTTGGGCTTGCAATGTAATCAAAAGGCTGAACAGGATTACATTTTTGACATCTTTCCAAAAAAGACTGTTCATTTATAAATAAACATCTGTTGTGTGATGGAGAAAGGTATTTTGTGTAATACAGTACATACATACATTTGTGTGAACAAATGCTTTTTTTTCTTGTTTGAGACCTTATTACATTCAGTTTTCTCATGTGTTTGGACCTTTCTCAGCTTTCATTGAAGCCCACATTTTGTTTTCCTGATCCTGAATACTCATCATCATCATTTATTTCCTCCCCTAAGCTCCTTCTCACAGCAGAACACATAGCAGATAGAGCCTGTCAAACTTTTGGAACTAACCATAGATGCTCCACTAAACATATTCCTCATGCACCAATAGCTTTTAAGAGGCTTTAAAGCGCAGCACTGACTTGGGGTCATTTTGAGTTGGCAACATTTCCTCTATGGTGAGTAAATCCTTTAGATTAGTTTATAATGAATGAATTTAAGACTCTGATGAGGAAGTAATACTGCATTGCCAGTGTATACTTGGACTGAATCTGTTAAGTATAGATTCCATATAGTGACATGTTTATAGTGTGTTTTGCATTTAACAGTGCCAATAATGAAATATACACTATGTTGGCAAAAAAGGCAAGTCAAACTTAATTGGATATCCTGTTCAAGTCAATTCTAAGTGCTTTACACAAAACATTAAAAGCATTACAGATGGTGCGAAGAAATCATTAAAAAATATTAAAAGAAAGAAACAACTAGCAAAAACACAATACAATTTTCTCTGCGCTTCTCCGTGTTTACTCTGGACTCTGGGCCGGACTAGCTGACCTAAGTCAGCGCTTGTAGGCTCATATTCTTAGATAACAAATGTCACAGATGAAATCTAGGCCTAAACCATTCTCGGCTTTATAAACAATTTAGGGGTTTTAAAATCTATTCTGTTTTAGATAGATTTTAGCTCTCAATCCCGGTTACAACTCCAGCAGCAGTCTTCTACATGAGCTAAAAGATGATTACAGTAATCCAGTCTACTGGAGATAAACGCATGGATGAGTTTTTCCAGGGTGACTAAACTTTCATTCTGCTGATGTTTCTGAGACGGTTAAAAGCTGTTTTAGTGTCGGCTCCAATGTGGCTTTTGAAAGTCAGATCTGAGTCTTATTCTAGGCCGAGTCTCTGACCCTCTTCTCTTTGCTACCACGCAGATTAATCTCTGTTTTGTCTTCATTTGGTTGTAAAAATTCTCTCTCATCCATATTTTTAGTTGTCCCATACGCTGGCACTGAAAGTCTATTGGGTTGCAGTCACATGGTTACAAAGACATGTAGAGCTGTGTATTGTATGCATAACTGTGATGATGAATGTTAAAGTTCTGTGATATTGAACCCAAAGGGAGAGCGAATGGCTCTGTTGGGAATATATGGAACTATGAGTTCTTTTATATACAATAGACCATGATCAGACAGATTACATTTTTCCGTTTTTATTAACAGGACTCTTATGCAGAGTCATCACACAGCATAAGTCCAGTCAATTCATTAATAATTTCCTTAAAAAACATGCAAAGAAGAGTCTAATTGGCTACAATGTATTTGTCTTGTCTGTGAGACAGTAATACAATGATGAGGAAAGACTCATTGTACCTTCAACATAAAGTGTTCCTACATTTCTCTGACTTATTCTGACATACAAATTTCTTTTGTCACGATTTGCAAACTTCCTTTGACCTTGGTTTATAGATCTGGACATTTCTGAGCTCACTGAAAGATGAATGGTTCCTAAATCCCATATCACCAAAACATAAAGTGGCAAAGGTCTCCATCTTCTCTTCTCTTCTCTTCTCCTCTCTTCTCTTCTCTTCTCTTTTCCCTCTGGTGGTCTCTTTGGCCTTTATGGTACCACAGGAACAAATGTGCAGCCGTATTCTTAATTAAATCAATCTGCGGGGGCCAGCAGGTGAATCCACTCACCTTTGCTGTAACTCACTCAGATCAACACACTCAGACTGACCTTGACCATGTTAATCTGTCGCACCTGCACCTGCTTGCCCGGCAGACGAACATGAAGTGAGTCGGGTCAGGAGACAGAGGAGGACAAAGAGACTCACAGCGGTGATGTGTCAATCCCATTTTGCATTTACGTTGATTTTTTTCATCTTTATTTTTATTTTTTCCAAATATTACACATAAATGTCGTTTTTGACACATCTCTGTTGCATGGACTGTATACAACAGAGTTGTAACTCATGCAAAACATTTTATAAATGCATCAAAACATAGCAATCGTGTAAAGAAATCTTTGCTTGTGTTTGTCATCAGGAAAAAGTACTGCTCAAACTGTTGTGATTTCAAAAGCAGCTAAAGGCTCACAGGGAAACGACAATGCAGAAAGTCAGACATCTAAACACAAAGAACAAATCAATGATGAAAGACAGATGACTAGAAACATTGTTCCTCTTCCCAGCAGTACAAGATCGCGTCTTTACAGAGGGCCCACTGATTCTCTTTGTGGTCAAAAGCAGTCACCTAGCAGGTGACTTACTAATGAAGCAGACATGACACGTATTCAGTGTCCTAAACTACTGTTACACCACTGGCCACACAAGCTTTTCCAGCTCTACAACCCCATAGAATATATCATCGCTTCCTCATTAGGCAGACACTGTTAATCTCTCTGGACATTATCTTTTGCTTGATACAGAGCAGAGCCCTCTTATCCTCAGAGGAATAGAGCACCCCATCCATTGATGGTGTAACATTTTTCAAACTGTATTTAGCAGAAAAAGTAGTGAATTGATGAGTTAACTTGTTAAGCAGGAAGTCTTTCACAAATAAACTCTCTCATCTCCACACTGCCTCACACTGGATAATAGCTGGGCCTGTTTGGCCCCAAAGTTTGTTTACTTGACTTGGCCCCCAGCTATATGGATTTCCTACATTACCCAGTCAAGTTCTTTTTAAACCCCACTGATACATTTATAACAGATTCACACCAGGTTTGTCCAAGTAACTGATTGGATGAGGAACACTGAAAATTAGGGATGCTCCGATCATACTTTTTGTCACCGATACCGGTCACCCTTGAGAGCCGATCACTGCCTATCACCGATCCTGATCACATTGCTGTAATTTTTTATTTTTTTAATTGAATTTTTAATTTTATTCAATTACAGTGAGGTGTTAAACTCAGCATCAAAACAGGAAGGATGTCTGCGCTACGTATGTCTAACTTAGGGGGGTGAGAAACCTTCTTTAAGGAGACTTTTTATGTAAGAGCACACAGTGTAATGGAGGACTGCATCTTTAACCCTTTAATGCATAGTGTTCACTACAGTTGACAATTATTTCACAGCTGTTTTCTAGTATATTCATGGGTGGGGATGGAAAATTTGAAATTTTGCCACTTCAGGGGACACCATTGAGTCATGCAATACACTGTCACTTACTGTAGAATGAATATTTATATATGTAAAAAAATACATTATAATAACCAAACTTTCTTTTGTGATAAACAGGAAAAGAAAAATGATAGAGTCAAATTTTTATAGAATACCCATATAATAGAAATATGGAAAGGATATTTAATTAATCATTTTGAATAAACTACCAACATACATTAAGAAAAATAAAAAGCTGAATATAATTAAGGAATTAAAAAGCATGTATGTCTGGAAGTAAATTACTGTATTAAAAAACATAAGACACTGTTTCTTAATAAGTCATCCACGAAAGGGTTAAAATATCTCTGTTTAGGCAGCATGTAGCGGGCTGCAAGTGCGTGTGCAGTCAGTAAAACCCAGGATCCTCCAGTGCTGGGAACGGGTGTTCGCCTAGCCCGATTAATAAAATCGTTTTTCTGGTTATTTGCTCTGCCTTCCTCTGACTGTCAGGCTCATTTGTATGACTAATTATACCTGTTAGCTGCGTTAGCTATGTTAGCTGCGCTCTGGTTGCTGCAGCGTCTTCTTCTCATTCAGTGCAGTAAAAGCCTTGAAAACTCACTAGACTCCGTCAGCTGTTAGTTCTTTAAATGTCGTATTAGATCCATAGTATTGAAGGATTTTGACGCGCTTCTCCTGTGAGGTAATATCCCGTTGTGCATGTTACAGGATGCAGCTTCACATTACGGTGTTCCACACGGCAGACATGTTCGTTTTGAATGTGCAGCCGCGTGCACGCGCAGCGCGGAAGAAAGCGGGAGCGACGCCACACAGCGCTTCTGCAGGCAGCAAAGTATGAACTTTAAGTGATCTTGTTTTATGATCGGGAACACAAGACGCTGATCGGATATCACCGATCACGTACTTTTTTACGGAAATCGGCCGATTATGATCGGTGGCCGATCGATCGGAACACCACTACTGAAAATGTTTCACGTTCATTTGGTTTCGGATTATTTCACACTCCATTTTACTTACAGTAAGTGGACCAAACCATCTGAACAACTTAACACATTTACAACAACTGCTTGCAGGGGAAGATATTGCCCAAAATGACAACTAACTACCAAGAAACAAAGCAGGAGGAGGAAGAATATCCAGCTCATCAATCAGCTAAAGGATCAGAAACTAGTTGTTCACAACTAGTGAAAAAACAGATCAACAATAAATTAATGCAGACTTGTGATCTCTGTTTTCACTTTGGTGGTTTCTGCTTCACGTCAACTCTTTGGTTTACTGGTTGGTGAATTAACAACCTCACTGTAAACGGACCAGATCATGGTTCACTTCCAAGTGAACTGACATCTTCGGTTTTCAGCCCGAGTGGAGTTATATTGTTTGGTTTGCGCCAGAGTGTGACAAAGAGTTTCCACGACTCCAGACAAACTGTATTTCATGTGGTAGAGGACCAGGGTTTGTTTAAAATGGGATAAACTGCATGAATCCACCCTTATATGCTCACTGTGGCAGGACAAAGGAGGACCCAAGCGGGGATTGATCCTACCACCTCCTGGTGAAAGCCATGTTCACTGATGAGTCAGCCAAAGGGATATCCCTGTGGCCACGTAGCCAGGACACAAGTCGGAGGCACAGTGACTGGACCCTCAATGTCACACAACAAAGGAATGCTTGGACGTTGTGACAGTTTTACTGAGTTCAATCAGTAAAGAAAGAGAAAGTACTGAAAGAGCTATTGACAACTACCAGTTTCATAAGATATTTTGGTAACACTTTATTTGAAGTCCACATTATAATGCATTATGACGGCATTTATAATGCATTATAATCCCTCATAAATACAATTATAAACAAACATAATGTTTTATGATGCACTAAAGCAACAGTTATATAACATCATTCTGCAACTTATAATTAATTATAATAACTCATTCTATGGATGCTCTAAAGAGTGCATTATTGTGCACTATGAGTGCCCTCATACTGTACACCATAATATGTGTTCATGGGTATTTAAGAGCAGCTATATAACTAGTCACTATAAGTACTCAAGAGCATCCATAGAATGAGCCATTATAATTAATTATAAGTTGCAGAATAATGTCATATAACTGTTGCTGTATATAACTGTTGCTATAGTGCATCATAAAACATTATGTTTGTTTATAGTTGTATTTATGAGGCATTATAAACGCCATTATAATGCATTTTAATTTGAGCTAAGTTATGTTAATCACGAACTGATTAGTGGTGGTAAAGATTAGTTATATTATTAATTAGATAAGATACAATCTCAATGCAGACCCAAAGCCACAGTCAGTCTTTCCAAAAATAAATCATGCAGCCTTTGTCACGAGCACTTAAACAAAGTAATCAAACTATTTTATGTTGATATGTTGGTATTTTTATATTCACGATGGAACAAATTCAGTTCTCATTTTCCATCTTCTACTGTCTTTGTCTCCTACTCATCTTTTAAATGACACATGCTAATTCTAGTGTAGCTTGGGTGGATAAACAGAGAAGGGGTCTTCATGCCTGAATCAAATGCAGATGTGATTTTCTGTGCTGTACCTGCAAACAAAGTGAAAAATGCAATGTGCTACTCCATTACTGTTAGACGAGGAAATGTCACAGTAGATCTCCTGCCATGAAATTAACAATTAAAGAAGCAATTGTTTTTCCATACCGAGGCTCTTTTCAGTCTCTGCTTGACAACTGTGGGATAGCTTTTTTGTGTCATGGCAACCTTTAGTATGTTTGTCATCATCCATACTCTATGAATGTATGCTGCAAACATACAGACTTATTGTGCATTATCAGTTGGATCAAGGTGTTTTTCATAGACCACTGCATTCACAGAGAATCTCTGAGTTGGAGAAATCCATTCTCAGGGCCAACTCCTTGACCATTCTCACTATAAATAAAGAAATCTCTTTGAAGGCTCATACAGCTATAGTAAGAAATGTTACAAAACAGACCTTATGAAGAACCATTTTTTCATTTCTTTTGGTTACTTCAACACTTAATAGGCATATTTATGTTTTTACATGTAATTTCTGCTATTTTTAACAGTGAAGGTCATTTATGCCATCCCTATGCAGTTTTCATTCATTGATTTGTGTCTTTGGTCTATAGATTTTTAGCTGCTTCTGCTCTCAGCAAAACCCTCACAAAGTAACAAAACTGCACTTCAGACAAGCCAAGTGTCAGAGAACCAAAATCAATAAGTGTGACAAGTGGAGTTGTGATTCGAAGAGACACCTGTCGATCACACAGCACACCTCAGACACTTTCCTCTCATTTTTATGCCCCAATATCTCTATAATGAAGCAAAGACTCTAAATTACTCCTAAAAATCACAAAGGAGACAGGAAACTCTGACATCCCAATTTATTGAAAAAATGTGTTTCGACTTCTTATGTCAAGAGTCTTTCACCTTACAGTTAAACAGGCAGAATCTTAATGCAGTCTGCAGTAAAGTTCTGCATGTCATGCTCAGTTTGAACAATTTCCTTGAATTCTCTGTTGCTGTTATTTTTAGGGAGCAAGAAGTCTCAATGAGATCTTATCTAATGTAATTATAAGATTTGGATTCAGGCATTAAGAATGTAGATTTTGTAAGATATGTTATGACATTACATTATCATTTACTGTGTTTTATATGTAAGTTAATTTAGAATTATTATAGATGCAGTGTATTTGCAATACTATTTACCTATAACAGCTTGTTTTAACGTCTTTATACCAAGACATACTTTTTCTGCCTCCTGTCAAAAATGAGAAATCAAAAATATATTAATAATTAAATGTTTACAACTAAAACATTATGCATAGTCTTGCTCTTATATGAAAAACAAGGGATACAGATTAATAGAAAACTATAAGCCTCCAGATACAGTATGTGTAATATTTTCATAGTGAATTCACCTGGAAACAAAATAAAAATAAACAATTCTATTTCTCCACCCCCAATAAAAATAACCATTTAATCATAAGACAGAAGCCCAAATTATCGAGTAAATAGTAAACTAATATCTGATGAATAACTTTGCAAAGGTAGTAGCTAAAAAAATTTACCTGGGCAGTTTTAAAGTTTTAACTCAGACATCTTTAGGCAGTAGAGATGTTGTATCAGTGAATAAGCCAGCTCTTTGTAAGCTAACCAAAGGGACACGATTCTTCTGAAAGTGATGGGACTTTATTATGAGGGGCTCACCTTGTGGCCAATCACTAATGAGGGCAGACTAGAAACATACCATTATGTGAAAGAGAAGGGAGCACACAGACACCTCAAAGATAGTGAGTGTGGAGGTATCAGCCAGGTACACTGTGACTAAGAAAATGGAAGATTGATTTAAAGAGAAAAAGTGAAGAATTTAGTAAGTGTAGCTATACTTATCTCAAGGATGGCGGGCAAAACCAGCCTGTAAATGACTTGTGATGGCCCAAGGTCATTTCTGTAACTGCTCCAAGTTCAAATATTTCACACAAGTTTTCCCTTTGACCAAGATGGTCAAAATTCCTCCCAGGTTTCACATGAGGAACTGTTTGTTGAAGGAGTTTTCCTCATCCTCAGTGTAGACAGGGCCCTTTATGATAGGGACTGTGAAGGCACGGTTCAAAAATCACTGCTGGCCTTCAAAGAAAAAGACATACCTGCCTGGTTGGCATTGGCAAAAAATAAGAGAGGTTAGTACATTTGGTTTTCTCTTCTTATTTGTATTTTTGTTTTGTACCGATTAGCAGAAGAGGACGCTCTTCTGCTAATCCGGGTCAGATCGCGGGGGCAGCAACCTAAACAGGGAAGCCCAGACTTTCCTCTCCCCTCTGGATGCAGAGGAGCACTGGCTCTACTCTGAGCCCCTCCCGGATGGCCGAGCTCCACACCTTATCTCTAAGGGAGACCCCAGCCACCCTGCAGAGGGAACTCATTTTTGGCGCTTGTAATCGCGATCTCGTTCTTTCCGTCACTATCCAGAGCTTGTGACCACGGGTTAGGGTAGGAACGTAGATTGACCAATAAATCGAGAGCTTTGCCTTTTGACTCAGCTCCTTCTTCACCACAACATACTGATGCAGAGCCTACATCACTGCAGACATCACACTGATCCACCTATCGATCTCCCGCTCCATCCTTCCCTCTACTG
>JAVQJG010048049.1:0-18175 GCA_036024015.1 Craterocephalus amniculus
CCCGACGTTACTTCGTAGCATATCTGCTAAAGCTAAAGCTAAACTGCGCTGATTGGTTGACGCTCCGCGTCAAGCGGGGAAAGTTCAGATTTTCCAACTCGAGCGTCGCTTCGAGAGCAGCGAGAGCAGCCGACGCTCAAACGTCCAAAACGCGCTGCTCTACTGCTCGCCACGCCTTGACGCGCATTTGCATAGACTTTCCATGTAAACCTGACGCTCCCGATGCTCCTGCTGCTTTTGGTCTGAACGCACCATCAGCTTTAAAGCTGCACTGCTGAACTGCTGACGAAGGTTAATTCAACATCCATCTTGCATCCTATCTCTACTCTAAGCTCTTGCCCGCCAGTATAAATCAGTTTGATATTGACTCTTCTCTTAACCCTTACACTGTCCATTTCTCTCTGTTTTTTATTCCTTCCCTCTAATAATGTCCTCTTGCATTCCTGTCTTTAACGTGGCTGGGAAGTCTAGTCTTCCATTCTTTCTGCTGCCGCTGTGACCTAACAGATGGATGTATTTCTTTGCTGAATCATCCACGGTGTGCGTTCAGAGCTTTGTGTTGATATCCAGTTGCTGGCATGTGACATGATGCCAATCGGTGAAATGCTTCTGCAGATTCAGCATCCCTGGAAAAAAATGTGATGAAGTGAAGCTTCTCAGCTCAGAGTGCTACTGGGAAACAATGGCTCCAGGAATGTACTTAGTTCACGTCACTGTGCCGTCAAAACAAGTCAGAAACACATAAGGTTAGAAAGTTGCATTGTGCTACTTTAATAAACGATTATACTTTGCCACGTTTCTGAGTTAATTTCTAAATTGTACCGTATTATAGGAGGCCAGTGACTGACTATTAAAACCAACCCATTGAGTTTTCTTTCTTTTTTAACATTTGTGATGAATCTAGAAAAACAGATTGAATACCATTTGTTTGAGTGTGATGCACAAATCTATGACATCAGCTATGGTGAGCAAGGGGTCACACCCATCAAATAATTTAGAGCATGACCACATGGAGACAAGTTAAGGATTATTTTTAATTAATCATTTGGATGGTTCATTTAAATGGAAATTTGAGGACTCCAAAATGCCCTTATTTAAAAATTGGGTCCTAAATGAACAAATCTGGATGTAAACATTTCTTGAAATGAGTTCCTGCCTTTATTTTCTAAAATGAAATAAGTTCTGTCTATGTGCAGCTGAAGGCTTAAACCACAGAGAAGGCTATATAATGAAATGAAAGCTTGTCATATAATGTATAGTATAATTCAATATTCTAGTTTATTCTCCAGTTTAAACAGTTTGGGCCCTCTACATCTTAATTTTATTGTTGTTTTAATTGAATATGAGCCCTGATCACTGATAATAATCTGGGTTACTGATTTGAGAAGCAGCTGTTCTCCAGCATCCTGTCTCCTGGGAGGTCTTCTGTCCTGACTGCAGTTGTGTCTGGTGTTGCACGCATGTAACTTGTTTGGACTAATTGCAAGTGCGACCACTTTCACTGTGGTTACACCTGTTCCTGCAACTGGTCCCTGTTTGTTTACTTGCCCCTGCGACCGTTACTGCAAGCCTCATGCTTCGCTACACAAGAAACAGCAGCTGTGTGACTTCAATTGTTTTGAAGTCCAGTGGGAGGACTCATTTAATGGCGTAGCAGCTTATCTGGGTGACACTGATCACGTATGATCCAACGATTACAGGCTTCATTTGAAGAGTTGGAAGGTGCTGGACATTTCTCTACAATAACCCCACATGCACAGGTTATTTACGCGCAGCCATGTGTGTTGTGCATATACATAGCAGGTGGACTCGCATCAGCTCTGTAGAGGCGGCTGCTCTCTGCTGCGCTGCATTTACACCATGCTGCCTAATGGGGCATTTCTGAGGGCAAACTGAAAATAGATTTAGTCAGAAGTCAGCCCTTCCCCATGTCAGGCATTCTTCTACCAGCTGACCTTGCACATAAGTAAAAATAATTCTCATATTTTTAATTGTGGCGGCAGCTTGTTCAACATATTGTACTACAGTTTTTTTTACACATAGTCAATGGTAACAGAATAAGTAAAGGGAGAAAACATTGGTTAACCCAGCTTATGTGTAGTCTTCTCAGTATTTACATATTTGATATTTTCTCCTAAATGTTGAAGCAATTCACACAATGCCTCCATAATCTTTCTCAGAACTGTCTTGGTTACTAAAAAAGTGCACTTCAGAGAAATAGCGTTTCTTGATGCCGCTACAGGTGCACGTATTTCAAAGCCGGTTAAAAGTGAGAGCCATAACAATAGAAACAAAACGGGGGAAAAAGGCCATCTTGGGTCAGGCTTTCATAATGTGTGTGTGGGGCTCCTGAATTAGTGAAGCAGAGGATGCCCTTTGTTCTCGTAGGGTTGAGGTGAGGTCTGTCTCAGACGAGGATTATCCCAGGCCAAGAAGAGAATGCCCCTCTGAGGGGCGCAGTCATGCAGTGCGCGGCCTATTGTGGGCACTAATCAGAGGCTGTGTGCATTTGCATATAAGCAGTGAGCGCAGCTATGTTTGAGCAAGACATGTCACTTGGTTAATGGAATAAAATTTATAGAAGCAGATGGAACGTGTGCAGCACAGATCCTTTACTAATGAGTCATTTCCTGTCTTCAGTTACAGATTGAGATCATCTACAAAAAAAAAAAAAGAAAAAAGGAGAGTCATGACTCAAACGCATGTCGGAACGAACATTGCATTTTGTGGCTGTGCAGAGAGCGATAACTCCACCTTAAATCTCTCCGGCCTGCATGTGCAGGATGTCCTCTGACAAAGGAAGCCTTATTTTTAAAAGTCAGTGGAAGAGATGGGAGTAGTGTGGCTGGGGCGGCGGGGTGGGGTCGCTGGGGGCTGTCATGGTGAATCACAAAGCGGGTCAAGCCCCCAGCGTGTCATGTCTGATGCTTCTCTTCTTCTCTCTGTCTGTTCCTCTTCCATCCAACCTGTTTGCATGTCTCTGTCAGTGCAGGCTGAGGAGCTCATGTTCAGCACACAGTGAACTCATTGACCCCGCCTCTCCAGGCAAAAACATCTCACTGTGTCACCCTCCCCGTCTTTTTAGCGAACTCTGTAACCTTTCCTTACTCTGCTTTCAGTTAGAAAAAAATATCTCATTGTGCTCGATGCTCCGTGTTCTCTCTAGGCTGGTGTGCAGTTTGATGGTTCAGTTCCTTCGTATCAGGACAAACATCTAAAGATTTATTTAGAACGGCTTGTTCAGTTTAAAAGTTATCCTGGGTGAGATTCTATTTTGATGAACCATTTTCCTTTTAGGAAGTTTTAATGTTCTGTTACATAAATAGTTTCATAATTCAGCAATATTTCAATGCTTAAGTTGTATAAGTAACAGAATATGACTAGAATATGGGTCATATTTTTGTAAAAAGCCTTACTAAGATACACATTTCAGAGACATTGTCAGAGAAGCCATTGTTTCAAGCGTGTCCAACTTTATCTCCATGCTTTGTGCATCCCTGTTGGATCCTGTGGTTGAGGACATCTGGATTTACTGACTGCTTAGAGCTGCTTTTTCATTCACATGGGTGTTTAGGGGAAATTCCTTGTGTTGCATGTTGGCCTTTCATTGTACCCATGCAACAAGTGACATTTAAGGCCCATATTTTGTCTATAGAGAGCAGACTGAGCAATACTGTATGTCTGTGTTACTGTGTTTCTATCAATCAGACTGTTTTTTTTTCTTTCTTCCTGAGAGAATTACCGCAAGAGGCGCCTCTGTGTCTTTTTGAGGTATCATAACATAGTATTAGAGAAAATGAACTGAATGTAGGCTTTAGGTGAATATGTGTTTGGACAAGGACAAATGCAAGCACATACAAAGAAATGGAGTAACGTGGTTAAGACCAAAGTTATCTGAATTTGACATCCAAAGTCTCCCCTCATACAGTTGCTCACATACAAGATGGGATCTTTTTGAAGCTATCCAGCATCAAACATTATAATAACCTATTTTTTTCTGTCTTCTGAATCTAAAAATCTGTTTTCCATGTCTTGTTTTCCAGTTTTTCAGTTTTATTCAGAGGACAGCAGTGTTGCTTTTACTGCAGGGGTGTTGGGACTGGGCTGTCCAAACAATAACAGGTGGAAATCACAGGAAACATATGATTAAATCCTGCTGGGAGGATAGGGGGAGATAAACCGCCCTAATAAACTCCATCGCAGGACTTTCAACAGTTCATGTCTTTAGTTACAGGAGATTCAAGTCACAACAAATCTCACATGCAAAGATTTAAAAAAATCCACAAAGAAAGCTGAGGTGGGAAAAAACTTTCACACATTCAAAGAGACTGAAAAAGACTGATGCTAATAATAGATTGAAATATGTCATGTCATGTTTATTCAAAGCACAACTTGCTGTCTGGAATTTTAAACACTTTCATTAGCTCATATGCTCTGAAAGACATTGGATATAACATTGGATAATAACTTTGGTTATAGCATATATTTAATAAATTAGCAGTACAAGTACAAGTTAGCAGTACAAGTTGATGTGAGCATTAAAATTTGTTCAAAGAGCTTTGAAGGCTTTATAAACCATAAAACGTATGATAAACCCAACAAGGAAGGATGCTAGTAGCCAATGTAGACTTGCTAAAATTGCTGTGATGTGCTCATGGTTATTACTGTGTTGATAATCTTGCACCATCAATGCCAGTAGGTACAGCCTGCCAGTACGTAGGGTTTAAGGAAGTCCAGTTAGCATTTGCGCTTTGGCGATCTACAGATAAAAAGTGAAAATAAAAGAAAGATGTTCAAAGAAATGACTGTTGCATTATTAACATCTTAGATGAGTCTGAGACAGCCTGCTGAGAAAATGGGGGGCATGGAAATCACTTCATAGCCGAAAATGACCACTTTTGTAAAATGAGATGAAAAGTTTAAGTTATCAGCTAATGCTAATCTTGGCTTGGTTAGCAGACACAGTTCATACTATCTGTGATATACTGTAAGCTAGCATGCCACTTGATCCCCTTTCATGTCAAAATGAAAGTGTCACCCACTTAATTTGTTCATTTTCCATTCAAAATAAAAGTAAAAGAGCATCAAATTCTGTGGTCTGCATCGGAGTTTGCAACATTTACGGTGATCTGTTGGTACAAATTAAGCCGGGTAAATCATGAACACTGGACCTTTAAAACTTGAAACCACAAAGAAAATACTGAATGTCGGAATATTTTCAGAGTCTGTTTGTCCGGTAACTAAACAAGAAGCCATAATTACATTAATAAACTAGAAGCACTCAGAGAGATCAGACCTTCATCAAACCGTTGCCTTTTTTTCTGCCAGTGATTGTGGGATTTTGTGACCATAAACATCTTGCTGGTTAAATCAAACCTCAGCATATAACACCAGCCTCTGTGTTGAAGTGTTCAACTTGTTGTAATAGTGTTACATTTTCTCCATCAGTTTCTGATTCATGATTCATGAAAATGTTCCATAATGTCATCCAGTTATCCCGATGCCCTCAGTCTGAAGGCTGGAAAAAGATATGGTTAAGCTGGTGGAAGTAAGACTAAACAAACGCCCATGTGTCTATTCACATTCACACTGCGAAGGAGCTGTTAAGGAGAAACATGGAGTTCTCTGATGGAGCTGAGCTGGGCAAGGGAGGGGAGGAGCTTTGCAGAGTGGGAGGGACTATGCAATAGCAGCCATTTTGGCTCCCCCGGTGGCTTCCACAGGAAATTCTGGGATTTCTCAAATATGCGTGAACAAGTGATTCTTGTTTAGGTGGGTGGACTTGGTGAAGTCACTTTAACCCCATAGTGACTCCTTGACAAACTGAACTCTGTTATGAAGAAGCATAATAAAAGCGTGGTGATGACATCCAGAACCTGAACCTTTTATGAGGCCCTAACCAGAAATCGATTTTGGGGCCCCTAACCGCCACAGACCCTAGTGGCTGCTTAGTTCGCTTTCGCATCTATCATTTATGCACTCATTGGTTTGAGATTTCTTATTTTCACACATGATTTCCTCTTTTTCCATCCAGAATTCCATCAGACACAACCTGTCCCTGCACAGCCGTTTCATGCGCATACAGAATGAGGGAACCGGCAAAAGCTCCTGGTGGATGCTGAACCCGGAGGGGGGGAAGAATGGAAAATCGCCTCGACGCAGAGCTGCCTCCATGGACAACAATAACAAGTTTGGCAAAAGCAGAGGAAGGGCAACAAAGAAAAAGGTGCCTTTCATTTACAGATTATCTAGATAATGATTCTGCTGAACCGAAATCCATTTTCCTTTATACGTGCAACTTTGTTTTTCTTTCCTTAGATGTCTTTACAGGAAGAAGTTGAAGGGGGAGCAGGCAGCCCTGGATCCCAGTACTCTAACTGGTTGGGAAGCCCAAACTCCCACAGTAACGATGACTTGGAGCCCTGGAGCTCCTTCAGAACACGCACCAGCTCTGATGCCAGCACTCTGAGCGGACGGCGTTCACCCTTCCCCTCTGAGCAGGATGATCTCGGGGAGTCTGACGGCAATTTGATGTATCCCGGAACGTCAGGGACCAAGTTAGCCTCCACCCTGCCCAGCCTCTCAGAGATGGCTGGAACCATGGGCCAACACTGCTCCGAACATGTCATGGAGAGTTTGCTGGATAATCTGAACCTCTTGTCTCCCAAAGCCCCACAGCTGGGCTCAGACTCTTCACACACTTCAAATGCTGCCATGCTCCAGGGTAACTCTTACAGCTCCACTGGTCTGAGTTTGACCCAAGAGTACCCAAAGTGCATGTACGGCCAGGTGAGGATGAACTCCCCTGCTCCCATGCAGATACTTCCAGAGACTAAGCCCGGCTTTGGGGCGTATGATAACCAATATATGTGCCCTGCAGGCCGCCTCAAAGAACTACTTACTGAAGCAGACAGTAGAAGGGACATATTGCCCTCTAGTGATACACGGGTGTCTCCGGTTGGGAGGAGAAGTTGCCTAATGCCCACTTACAGCAGTCAAAGCCACGTGGATGGTCTCACTGGAGTAAAAATTCAGAATCCCCATCAGAGTCACACAGCTCTTCATGTAAATCCACATGCTATACATAGCCAAAGTCCTAGTGCCCCACGAGACTTGAATAGCTGTAACATGATACCCTTGACTAGTCTGACTAGTCTTTCAGGGGCCCCTCCAAGAACAACCAGGCTGAGGACGTCTGTGCAGCTGTCCCACGGACATCCAGCACACACTAACGACTTCCCAGCAAGCTACATCAACAGCTACAGGGAGCTAAACTCAGCTCACCCACATGGTCACCACCACGAACGGCTGCCCAGTGACCTGGACAACGTGTCCATCGAGATGTTGGAGTGTGACTTGGAGTCTGTTCTCCATGACACACTCATGGATGGTGGCGCATTAGACTTTAACTTTGACCCCACAGCAGGACCGCATGGGTTTCCTCAGAGAGTAAAGACGACCACACGCAGCTGGGTGCCGGGGTAGGATGCCGGGTGGAAGGCAAGCAGGTGAGACTGGCCGCTAGCTGCTTTTTCCAGCTGTTGCAAAACCAACACAAATGAAGCATATTTAAGGTTCTTGTTATGCCTGAACCTTTCCCGCTCTACCCCTACAGGTTTTTCCTGGCACCGCTCTGCTGCTCACCGTCACCCAAAAACTGGAGACCGCCACCACCGCTCACTCTGGTCAACAGAGACAAAATTATTTTCAAACATATCTGAATCTGCATGAGATAAACTTGTTATCACTTTATATAGTGTCAAAAGAAGTTCATCATTCATTGGTCACTGACCCAGTGGAGAATAAACGTTGGAAATTTGAAGTGCATAAATGGCACAACAAGTCAAATATTTGGAGTGTGATTATACTCTGCTTTGTAGGATATAGAAGTTTTCTTTACTTGCCATCATGTAGAGAAGGAATATATTGTGGGGTCCATATGGGAGCCAAGCCAGTATTATTTGAAGGCAGCACCAAAATCTTTTTTAAGAAAGAGGTCTTAATGTGTTTTGTTGTCTAAGGTTGAGAAGTTAAAGATCATGGGAAGTTTTAGCTTTTAATGTTTACATTTGAACAAGTTTTTGGTAAAAAGGTTTTTAATGCAAATTAACCTAGAAATAAATGAGTCATGTAGTCATAGTGAAACTGTGTAAAGGGTAAATCAAACGACCAATAGATTTGCAGTGTGACTTCAAAATATGTGCTGGAACATGCACCTGGACAACACCTCATAGCTTATTATGAAACATGCTGATCATGTCACTGCTGTAGTGGTCCACAAAGCCATAAAGCTGCCTCTAATCACACGTACAGCCTCCAAGTCCATGATGCTGAACTCCAGGAGATCTGCTTTGATGTGGCCACTCCAGTCAGAAACCTGCAGAAACATGAGAACCTTTTAATGTCCAGAAATGCCAAACAACAAGAGTTTGTACAAGAAAACTGGAACAACAGCTGCAGTGGAAGACTTTGCAGTGCATCCAGAACCAGATTGTCGTAAGACAGATTTCTGAATGACATCAGGAATCACATTAAAAGCCACCGGGTTAAACAATGACTGAACATGCAAGGACATAACTTTGATGATAAAATGTTTAGATGTGGCATATTTAAATGTTTACAGTACTCCTGTCATAAATCTTACCTATGGATTTCATAAAAAACTAAAGAGAACTGAATCTGAAATTAACTTGTCATACATAAACTGTATGAAGGTATTTATTTTCATTGTATATGGTTAATGATTCTTTTGTACTTTGCAAGTTTGTAGAAATCTATGAAGATGCTGTATACATGTGTGTGTCATGAAGTTATGTTTCCCTTGAAGTGGCTTAATTTCAAAGAAAGACCATGGATAAATAAGATATACAGTTATCTGAAAAGTTTATATTCATTTCATTTCTTGTATCGTAGCGTGCTAATTGTGGTTTTATGCCGTTATTAAGATTTTTTCCTTCTTGTTTCTTTGTCTTTGTAATAATGCTCAGATAATGTTCCATTCTGTGGATAATTTATCATCTCTTGTTGATACATGGACCTCTGTGAATGCCACCAGCTCTTTTCATCTCTCACTGAAAAAAGACATTGGAGGCTGGAGATTTTTGCTTGACTCATATGGTGTGATAACACAACAGGAGAAGAACAAGAAGTCGATAATGGGAGGCAACTTAGTAAAGGGTTTTCATATGATCAAGCAGAAGCAAATACATATTAAACACACCAAAGACTTACAGTATTCCCTTTACCAAACCTGAAAGAGTGCCTCTTCACTGTGCCTAAACAACCTCACACACATAAACATTTGTATATGATATTTTCTTGATGATACTTTGTATATGAGTTTAAAAGGACCGTGCTTCTTGTTGCATTGACATATACTTATTGTTTAAGACATGGTTGTTTACACATTCAGTTCAAACCATATAAATGCAGATATGAGCACTCATACCTCAAAATATTTTACCTCTGGAGTGTTGAAGGGATTTTTTTGCCATTTTCTTTGTTCAGTAATGAACTGACTGTCCTTAATTGTGACTTATGTACATATCTTTTGTTTGTTTATGTTCTTATGTCTGACTAATGCTAAAACCAGTCACATTACGACCTATTCAGAGATCTGTTATCTGTCTTAGCACTTCTGTTTGAAGGATTATAGCCATTAGTTTGTAGTAAATGTTAAATGATGAAACCTTTTAAGTCAAGTTACATTTTATGCTAAGTTGAATGTTTCTTAATAAATGTGTTCAGTTGTCATCGATTTAAGTGAAGTTTACTACAAAAAAAAAGAAGAAAAATCTTAAAATGTAATGGGTGTATTTCTACCATAAACAGCTTGCAAAAATTTAGCTCAACCCTGTCCTATTCCAAAGTCTGCATTGATTTTTAAGATTTCACTTTCAACAACACACAAATAATTAGAAAACTCATTTAATTTCTTTAGGTAACACAAAACATATTTTCATTTTTTTCCCCCAAATTATGCAGTCTTTATGTAAACTGTTCACACATAAATCAACCTTGCAATAAAAGAAATTCAAGAAAAACAAAATAGGATATTTAATCTTATAATAAATTTGACCTTTATAGGCCCCCTAAATGAACTAGTTGCTTATAAAACCACTGAATCATACTGTATGTTCTAAACAAACACAAAAAGGGTTGTGTCAGCAGCAGCACGTCCTCTCTGCATGACTCTGCTCCCTGAGTACTGTTCACACTGGTAGGTCCTGGACCCTTGGTCACCTCCGTCTCAAATATGTTCAAGTAAGTTTGGAGTCTCTGAATGTTTATTAAGTTTACATTTAGTAGTTTTGGAGAAAATTGACCACATTTGCTTGAGGAAAATTTGGACTAAATAAATCATTCACTGATAAAATACAAGATAGTGTCTTAAACCTTTGGGTTAAATAGAGACAGACTATTTTTTGACTTATTTCAACCTACAGAATTAGTTGGGTGTTGGGTTAATTAAACAAAACATTTTAAGAGTCAAATTAACCCAACCTCTGAGTTAACTTGACTCATAATCTTTGGTTAGATCAATAAATGTGTATTTTTACCCCTAGGACCCTCATTGTGGTCCCAACTGGTCGGCCTGACACGGCAAACCCAATTCTTGTTCTGATCCTGTGTACATTGCATGTGTTGACAACTTCATCAACTTCATCAGCATTGTAAATACTCATTACCAACAGTGTTTCTCAGCACTCTTTATAGTCAACGCAGCTACCTTGACATTTGTTTTCTGCCACCTTAAAGGAATACTTCACCCTCAGAATGATGTGCCTTCATTTTCTACTCACCCTCATGCTGATTAACACTCTGGAACACTTTTTTGATATTTATCATGTAGCCGGAGATATGTGGAGGTTTTTGCTTTTATCAGTTTGGTTACAGTGATGTTGCACGGCGCCTGTTCAAAAAGACCAGAAAATTGTCAGTATTCCTCCATACTGCTTGTCCAATGTAATCCAAGTGTCCTGAGTGGGTAGCGTCCATAATTTACTTGAAATTACATCATTTAGTATATTTTTAGAGCCCAAACTATAGCTTTTTGTACTTCCTGGATGCGCCTGCGTAATGCTACGGTGGCCGCGGCAGACTGGGGGCGGCGTGGAACACGCATTCTCTGCATATAGTAACCACGCACCACCCCCTGTCAGCAGCTTTCTGGACTAACTGACCAGGAAACCCTCCTCTACATCTTGGTAATTTCCTGAACAGGCACCAAACAAGTAATGTTTTCTTCTTAAACAATGGCCACTCTGCCACACAGATCATGTTTGTGGAAAATAAAACTACAATCCATTTAAGAGGCTTGTATCGACAAAACAAGAAAAAGACCAAGGGGACGAATACTTTCACATGCCTCTGTAGGTACAAGCAAGTCTGAGGTTATGATGGACATCAGTCATCAAGCACAAATCCAGTTCACATGCTTCCATCCAGATCATCCCAGGTCATTGAGGCCAGCAAGGTCTTCAGTTTAGCCTTTTTTTCAGCTGTGTGAGATTATACATGTTGTCATGTCTCAGTACAGACTGCACATCCCAGGAAGTTACCTTTAATCCCAAAATGCCTCACAGTGGTACGCTAGCCGTACTTTACTGTAATTAAGTTACAACAGGGGTAAGCTCATTTGTGGCTCATTCCTTGAGCTGGAAAGCATCATTTAGTTTCACAACATGAGCAAGTGTGTCCACATGTCTGTCATCCGTAAAGCCAACCATTGTGTCATGCAGCCATTATCTTAACTGATATCTAGGTTTGTGGGAAGTGCAGTCAGTGAATGAAACGTTTGCTGCTGATTCATTTTATGGAGTAACAAAAACACATGTAGGCTACCTCTCACGCACAGCCCACAAATAGTTTCCAGGTGATCAAGCCACAGCAGGAGGACAGTAAAACTGTTTTGGTTTTCCCACATATTTTGATCACTATCAGGGAATATTTGCGTTCCTTCCTAAGGTGACTCACTACTGTAAGTCTCCAGACCTCTGACTCGCCAGCTTTGTGTGAGGTGTGTCTTGGCTCCTCAGTCTCTGGAGCTCAGAGAATTTCAAGTTGAGATCACCTACTAGTTTGTTTAGATGTCATATTCCTGCTTGCTCTTCCACACCAGCTCCTAAGAAAAAAAACAAGCCATTAACAGTCTCACAACATCCTAAGCAAATGAAAAGATAAGTCTGAGACAGGTGCTGCTAATCTCAGCTTGATTCACTGATCATCGGAAAATGTGAGCACCCCTATTGAAGCAAATGTTTTTATTGTTTGCTGTTTTCCATTGTGTGTTGACATGAAACGAAGGAAAAGCAATATCAGCATAATTATATCTTCAAAAAGCCATTCTTGATGCCCATCAGTCTGGGAAGCATAGAAATCATTTTAAACAATTAAGAGACACTCATGCTAAAATAAGAAAGATTATTCACAAGAGGAAGACTTTTAAGAGTGTTTTCAAGGGTTCCAGGAGAAAAAATGAATTCAGGGGAATTGTAAGCATTTTGATAGAATCAAACTAAACCTGTCTGGTGACATCCTCAGAAAAAAAAACAAAAAAAACGGCATGGCCACCGGTTACTAATCTATACCCTAATACCCTGATACCTGCTGGTACAACTATGAACTTTTCTGTAAGATAAAGTATTGTGGAGTCATTTTTTAAACCTTCTGTGAGAGACCTAAACTAGACCCAGAGTGGACTATGAAATTCAATAATGATCCCAAGCATCTCAGCAAATTTACAGCAGAATGTCCGAAAAAGAAGAATCAAGGTATTTGCAAAGATTCAAAGTCCAGACCTGAAACAAAACTGATATGAACTGCTGTGGTAGGTCGGAGCTGCTCATGATCAAATTTCTGAAAATCTAAATGAAATGAAATTATATAAATAAGAATATTTGCTAAAATTCAGTAACAATTATGTTAGAAACTGATTAATTTATTTTTGCTACATGTGGACGAACAAGCTGATAGATTGTGGGAAATACATATTTTTTCGGCTACCGCCTCATGCACAAGTAAAAGAGGTTTACCTTTTTTAATTATTTAAAATTTTCTGTGGTGTTGTATTTTATTTTGAAATATTGTTTTTACTTCACTTTAGCAACACACACCAGTCCCTTCTTGGTTTAACCCTTTAACTTTTACACTAAGAAAAAAGCAAGTGAGAAATGTTTCTTTCCATTATCTCTTTTCTTTTGAACAAGAAAAATACGAATAAGTGGGGTTTTTTTTTAGCAAATAGTTGAGATAAAAGTTAATAATTAAGTAATGACAGTGAAATGGTCAAAATTTGAACCAGCAATGGGATAAAAAAACACTTTCTTTTGGTATTACATACTCAAACCAATTAGAGAAGGCTCAAACAGGTTTACTTGATCATTTCTTTAGTATGAGTTTTGATAATTACAGAAAAGTTTGCTCTACCAAATGGTAGAGCAGGATGACAGAGGGTCATATTCTAAATTAGAAATATGAGCAAAAATAAGATGTAGTACTTATTTCCATATACAGTTCTCTCTTTTTTCATTTCAACTTAGCACAAAAAAAAGTTTTAAAAAACTGTGTTTGCCTGATAATTTCCCCAAAGACTAACTAGTATGAATATAAAAAGGGAGAAATAATCAAGCACAAAATTAATCTATTTCTATCTTTAATATCTACTGTGACACTAAGCTAGACCCACCCATCATTTTGTCATGGACAATGTGTAATTGGAAGTTATGTCTGGAATATACTTACTTTCACTTATTTTAAACGTGAGAAAAGGGAGATGGTAGATTCTGTCTGTGATGGCGGCTTCATTTCCTGTACGAAATAACACCACATTGCAGCTTCTGTCAGGTTCCCACGTGTCACTTTAGTGTCTGCATCTGTAATAATCAGCTTAACCTGAATGTGCCCGATATTGTATTTACATGAAATTCAATTCTTTCCTGTGAAGGAAATGTACACTTTATATCATAAGAAAAGTTATGTTATATTTGTTTGATCCATTTTCTCACTTTGGTTTTGCTAGACCATTTTTCCTATAGATAATCTCTGAGGTTGTTCTCAGAGGTCACTGCTTTTGCCTGAATGGTCAGTAAGTGTGTTACCTTCCTCAGTGGTTACATGGTGAAATAAGAACACCACATTGTGAATGTCTTGTCAGCATAGCTAGTCAAGAAAACATGCTCTCAGCATACCTGACCTCCCACTCCACTCTCTAAAGAACAAAAACGGGCCTGGGAGGTCAGTGTTTTGGGAAATACCCTTTTTTTCATTTCCGTGCCAAGAGGAACTGCTTGTTCAGACAGAATTCTAAAAGGTAGAAAAATTGCATAACAAGCTGATTGAATGACGCAAGTGGGTGAATTGTGTTGAGGGGGAGGCATAAAAGTTCAGAAGGTTTAAACTTGAGCAGAACACTTTTTTTCAGAGTGTTTTAGGAGGACAAAAGTCAAAAGAGAAGAACAGAACAGATTCTGGGTAAACGTTGCATACTTTCTGTCTCTCTTTCCTCATTTTTGCAGAAAACTTCCAACATTTAGAGCATTTGTTGTCATAAAATTCATTTCAGTCCAGTTAATATTGAGGGGAGATCACATTTAAAGTTCAACACTTACTTACAGCCATCTTCTGTGAGGCGTTGGACATTTATTTGAAGAGAATGTGTAAAAATAGCAAATTAAAAAGGTTTTCCATACACAAATAAATTAGAGCGGCTTTCATGAAACAATGCAGAAATAATCAGCACTGTAACACATTCAACAGCTGCAACCGCATGACGTTTTGATGAAAATAATTGTTTGTAACATTAATAGAGATAATGCAGAGTATTATATGCTATGTATTATACTGAAACTGCTAGTTGGTATCTTCGGCAGCCATCTAACAAATGAAAAACATCTTTATGACATTGAGTAGAAACCAGATTTGTTTCGCAAAGATCTTCCATGTGTTCGGCTGTGCTTCAGCTCCTGTTGATGGATGCATTTCTAATGTACATGAAAGCTGGTCGAGACGATTAAGCAATGTCTGTTTAGATTAGATGAATATTTGCCGGTAGTTTTGTCCAAATGTGGGCGATGTCCTGCAGGGGCTGCACAGCAAGCTCTGCATGGTGTAATTTATCTGTGCAGTTCACGGTATAAGCCAGGAAATTAAGGTGGTTTGGGCCAGTGGACGTTTGCTAATACAAAACACAACATGCACTTGCACAACCAGTGTCAGAGATGCAGTGCATGTCGGGTCCTCTCAGGAGGGGACTGAGATAAAGATACATTTTTGATGAGATCATCCTGGCAGCAGCCTGCTGATCAGTCCATTCTCATGATTCTTGAGCAGGAAACAGCAAAAATCAGGTTGGTCGTATGGGTGCAAACAACTCGGCTTATATTTATAACTCAGGCCTGGAACTTCACCTAAGCTGACAGCGGTGTGGGTGGTTGCAGATTCAAACTCCTTTTCTATCAAATGTTTCGGTTTCAGGAAGTACCGGTTGTCTGCAATGAACCTGAGATGCAAATGCTGATAGTAGGTTTAATCTTTCATATACTTTTATGTGGATCATGATTAAAAAAAAGTTCTCAGGTTATGATTGAGATATTTTTCAAACAACTGTTAATAATATAAGTAGTTTGAGCTCAACATTAACAGATCATTTGAACCAACATCAAGAGGATTATTTGGGTCACATTATGAGGGATTGAGCAAAAAAACCCCACAGAGGCACAGGGCCTCATGCACAACTCAACTACTTCCTGAACTTAAGCCAGCTGCATTGTGTCCTGTCTTTCATTACTGGACGAACTGATTAATCCAGGTGTGTCTGGTCATTTACTCAGGTCAGACACACCTGGATTAATCAGTTCCTCCAGTAATGAAAGACAGGACAAGCAGCTGGCGTAAGTTCAGGAAGTAGTTGAGTTGTGCATAAAGCCCATTTAGAAAAATCTATATATAATATCTTTTGATTCAATTTAAAAAACAAACATTTTTTTTCATGATAACAACTGGCCCATTCAAGAGGTATGTATTTAAAATGTTTTTGCACATTTTAACTGAAACTTAAACAAAAATGGTTGCCAGAGCTTTGTGAAGTGTGTGGCTGCTCATGCCTGCATCACAAACAATGATCGAGCAAAAACAATACTGACCACCAGTCACCGCACTTCTAATGGAAAAAGTCTTGCCAATACATAATTCATAAGGGCACTTTCAATGCAGTTTTTTGAAAGATCTTTAAAACTGATGCATCAAACTTTAAGATAATGATAATCACCAATCTTTAGCCACATTGAATTTGCAGCACAATCCCCAGATGGCCAGTTCAGTTTTTTTCTCTTCTTTAGGCAGCTGCAACCCCAGAGCCAAGAAGAGTAAAAATGTTATAGTGCCCAATTACAGTTAATTAAAATGGGTTATTAAAACAGGGGTTTCTAACCTGGGGTCCAGGACCACCCCAGGGTGTACTCAGAAGAGGAGATGGGGTCTCTGAGGGCTTTGACCATTTAGAGTTGTTGTAATTGAACATGAAGACCATGTTCACAGAGAAATAAGTTAAAGTCAAGTTTGTTTGTCCATTTTGTTCTCAGCTGGCTTTGCCGGATTCAGAAAACCCAAACTTTTTATACCAGATGACAGTGAATAAACGGAGGGTCATTAAAATCTTTTACAATATTTTATCACATGAATCCTCAGTCAAAACTTTAAAAAAAGGTTTTTCTTTTCTTTTTTCAACTTTCATGTTTAAAGTTACAACACAACTTGTTTCCAGTTAATTTTTGTCTATCTATGGGAGTTTAGTGAGGTCTGTGGGCAGGAGCCGCAGTAATGGAACACTTCATGTATATTCTGGTTGCCAGAGTTCTTCCCGCAGCATTTGATTAATATAAAAGTTTCTGAGATACACCACAGAGCGAGCCAGAACAAACACATTATTTAAGTAAAAATGTCACTATTAAAGCATAAAACCAAGCATGGTTTTAGCATGGGACGGGGCAGGGGGCTCACAGCGTTTTAGCATTTGCATGAAGAAAAATAGGTTGGGAACCACTGATTTAAAAAGACAAGACACCAAAAACACTATTGCATCTATTTTTTCTGCTGAGAGCTGGAGTCATGCAGAAAACATTTCCACTGCTTTCTTTGATCTGCTGCCTGTTCATCACCACAGGAAGTGATGTGTTATTGCTCACCTTCATTTATTTTCTCCCCTTTCTGCTACTGCACCGCTGTTTCAGGACAGCTGCTGTGTCAGCCATGTTACTTCTGCAGCTCTTATCCTTCTACACCATTAAGCTTCACACCCATGTGAGCAATCACAATGAGATAATCAATTAAATGTAACTTCCTACAACACTTGGGCACCAGAAAAACATCTGATTAAATGCATGCAGCTCTCCAGCATGTACAAACTACAAGGGTGAGTCACTAAATGTTTAAATGCTGCATAATTATGCATAACTACTACATTGTGTTTAGGCAAATCTGCAACTTATCCTTGCATTCACTTTTTATTCCTGTTGAGTCTTTCAGCAACTGCAGCATTTATCAGTAACTGAGATTCAGCTTCTTTCTGCATCAACCATCAAAGCAGGTATGTGGCAAGGTTTGACTGCATATAGGATTAATTGCCCTGCTAGCTGTGTGATGGCATGCAGACTATATATTATGTGCTGAAATATTCCTTCTGATTGGTAATTACTAACCCCAAACTCGTCATACTAATTTCCACACCCACAAAGGTTGAAGATAATGTTTCAGTAGATCTTTCAAGAGTCTTTATGCACTTCCATGAAAACCTAAAGCTTAACTGCAGCAACTGTTCAATCTTTTAATTGTACATTTTTTAATTTGTCATGATACGTGACCCCTGAAAAAGACGTGCAGACAATCCAAAGGTTTGTACTGTTTAGCACCTTGCAACAAGAGGGCAGCCCAAAGCACATTACAGAATGACTTTAAAAGCATTAAAGGAACTATAGCTGATATTATTTTAATCTTTCTAAGAAAAATGGTTTTCTACGTGGTATAGTATGTGGTAAAAGTGGTAATTTTACAATTAATGACTCATTGATTGCGCATATGTACGAGTCCAGGGCATTTTAGTTAGCGAAAGCGGCTAGTTTGTTTAGCATTGGCGTGACGCTCTTTCTCTGCCGGGTTAATTTTTGGAACGTCCAGACTC
>JAVQJG010048070.1:0-11606 GCA_036024015.1 Craterocephalus amniculus
CATGGAGAGGAGCCAGATGAGGTGGTTTGGGCATCTGGTCAGGATGCCCCCTGGATCCTCCCCCGGGAGGTGTTCTGGGCACGTCCCACCGGGAGGAGACCTCGGGGTAGGCCCAGGACACGCTGGAGGGATTATATCTCTCGGCTGGCCTGGGAGCGCCTCGGGGTCCCCCCGGATGAGTTGGCAGATGTGGCCAGGGAGAGGGAAGTCTGGGCTTCCCTGCTTAGGCTGCTGCCCCCGCGACCCGACCCCGGATAAGCGGAAGAGGACGGTACAGACGGTACGGTATATTAAATTGTTGCAAAATCCTTTTTCAAATTACATGACAAAATGAAACAATTAAATTGCCATTTCAAATATTAAATAGCCATTTTGCCAAGGTGCACATATGCTCCCGTAGTTTTCTCCCTCATGATACTATTGATTATAATGTGTTACATTGACTGAACTCTCAACCTCATGGAAAGTTGCATTTTTTACCACGAGAGTCTATGGGGATTGGCTCAGCCAGCCCCTAGTGAAGGAGGGGGGAACTGCTGCCCCTAGTGGAGGAGGGGGGAACCGCAGCCCCTAGTGGAGGAGGGGGAACCGCAGCTGCCCCTAGTGGAGGAGTGGGGGAACTTCATGTTTCTAAGTGGGACGTTGCCCCTTGCCTGAGACCCTCTGAATGTGTTTTTCTTTATCAATCATTTATTTTGACATAATTTATACAAATAAACAAAATGTTTTCCTTTCTTAGCTCCTCATGCAGCCGGACGTGTTTCTGGAAGAGACATCCATGTCCAACCAGGAAACCGTGGTAACGACAGAGGCGGGTCTGCATCAGCGGTACAAGCAGTCCAGGCTGCTGATGTGTCCCATCCTGAGGGTTTCCCTCCATCATGATGCTTCTTTGGATTTTACCGCATCTCCTGTCAGAAGCTGAGGTAGGGCTGATGTCGGGAAGCCACCAGAACTGAAGGCCTGTGGCTGAAATCTGATTCCCAGAGTATTTATCATTTAATAAATGAAGTAAACAGACTGTTATGAGCTGTCAATCATGTCTTCTCCCAGCATCCAGACAGACGAGCAGACCTGGAGACGTGGGACAGTCAGCAGGTTGTGCTGCTGGTTCCTCTACAGCAGGGGGCAGCACCGTCCTGAGGAAACCCTGCTCTGTCCTGATCAGGCTGCTTCTGAGGAGCAGCAGGACTCCCGTCCACCACAAGCACGCTTTCTGCAGCGACGGTGAGGATGAGGATGCTCCACATTCTGTCCAGAATCCAAGACGATTTCTTTCATTTTATGAGTTGAACACGTCTGAGGATGAGCTGAAGACACATTTTACACTATAACACACTAAGACCCAGAGAAACCATGAACACACCTCACATGCATGGCGTGTGTGTGGGAGGATGTGTATCTGTCTGTTGTGTGAGGGAGAGATGGAGGTGGTTGTATGGGTGTGAGCGGATGGGTGGTGGGTACGAGGGGTGTGTGTGTAAATGTGTCTTGGGGGGGTTCTGGGGGTGTGCGGCCCGGGTGCTGGGGTGCGGGCTGGCCTCTGACGTTGGCCGTCTGGGTGGGACACATCCCCCGGTGGCAGGCGGCCCTCTGCCTGTGGAGGTGGGGGGGGTCCCCGGGTTCCTGGGCCCTTGACCCCGTCTGCCCCAGGCGGCCGGTGCTCAGCGAGGTCGGGGACCGCTGGCCTGCCTCTGACCTCTGTTCTAGCGAGGTGCATCTGCATGATCACTCTGCATGGCCACGCCTTCCTGAACGTCTCCATAATCAGCACGGGGACACAGTCGTGTGGCCGCAAAAAAATAAAATAAAATAAAAAAACAAATAAAAAGAAGGAAGCGGAAACATTTGTTGAATATTTATTTATTTATGATTGACGGAAGTGCCACAGAGCCAGAAACATTTTAAAAGACTCCTCACACCCAACCACAGCCGTCAAGCAGGAGATAAAGGAACATGAAAATAGGGATAGAGAGGACGCAGCTTTTCATCTGGAACCATCAGGGCGTTAAAAGCCACTTAAATTTTTTATGTGCAATAATGTCCTTTATGTGCAGGTAGTAGATGGATGCATGTCTCCACCACATCTGTGGAGACATGCAGAAATCGTACTTTCCTCTCCATCTTCACCTCTGCAACCATTCTTTCTGTAAATGAAAATGAACATTTTTCATGTTGTAAATAAGTGTATTTCTTCTTATTATCTTTAGCTATTTTATCTAAATTCCGTATGTACCCAGAAGAGGTGTATGCGTTCATATGGCAAAAATAAAAAAAAATCTATTATTTTTAGTTTTTCCACATTTTGAAGCAGTTTTTGAACATGACTGCAGATTTAGCAGGTTATTAAGTCGGGTGTAAGAAACTCAAATAAAAAGTTAGTTAGCAGTTGCTTTGTGCATAATCTGTAGGAGTCTTTCAGATGTTTTTTTTATTACTATTTGAAAAATATTTCTAATTGTCAGATTCCTGAGCTGCTCATGACATTTCAGTCCCCCTTCAAGTTTTTAATCAGTCTAATGTGGACTTTAAGGTGTAATTAGGATGATTTTTAAAGTAGTCCTCTTCTTTTTCTGCATTTGTACAACTCTAACTGCAGAATTATCGGGGTGTTTTTTTGTGTGAACAAAATGAAAAACCAAAAGACGTTCAAATCTCACGAGCCAATATTTACAACATACAGAACATAACAGCTGTCCGAACTGAGATATTTTACAGTTTTATGCACAAAATGAGCTGATGTCACATGTGATGCTGAGGAATATTTTCAGATTTTTAAAAAATATCTCAACAATTCTGGAATTCTAGTTGTATTAAAACGATATTTGTCTCTCATGTTGGCTGGTACTTCATTGCATCCACACTTAATTCTACCTTTGAAAGGTTTTTTATGCTACTTCCAAGTTGAAATAAACAAGTTGCATCAACACAATTTTCCAGCCAGCACAGGAAGGATGATTTCTCTTTCTTCTTTTTTTGTTTTTTCTGAATCTAATACCAAAGCTCAGAGGGTGTTTTCAGATCTAACTAGTTCTCAAAACTGAAACAAAGCTCTCATTTTGCTTTGAATATTTCAGGTTCATATTTATTTGACATTGAGAAACTATTTAATCTTTAACTTGATCCCTTTTGAGGCTCAGCTCATTTTCAGCTGTCAAGATTTCGGAATTCTGGCTTCTGCACCCCACATTTCCCCACTTCAGTTTCCTCAAGTAACTGGTAACTAATCAACCAAATATGTGTCATAAGTACAGCCAGCTGTATGTTTTTATAGCATGCAGTTATTTGTCTTTCTGTCTGAAAAAAACTAAACATGCAGTTAGTGTGAAAGTTTTTACCATCTAACACTTCACGCTCTGCATATTGTTAACATTTACATCACTTCTGATTAGAGCAACTTATTCATCCCAGAGTTGCAGACTTCACTAATTCTAAGAGAATTACATAATACACAGTAGATTTCACAATATTTTATTTACAGAAGAGAGAAAAACATGTAAAACTATTGCTTGTGTGCCGCTACTGACCTTCTCTAAGTGGCTTTAGTGATTCTCCTCTGGACTGTACCATAAAGGACAGACTTCACCACAGTCATGCACAGATCTTGTGCCATGAGTACGTGGGCAACGGAAAAGTGCATCACATGCGATTCTGTGTCTCTGTTTGTAATCGATGATTCAGAGACTGTCACATGATGAGCAACGCTGTTTGCTGCAGATCATACAGCAGCCCCAGAGCTTCACCAGGCTGAATGTGTGTGAGAGGGAGGGGGCGTCCTAGTGTCACACCAGTGCAACATTCACCAGCCAGGCAGCAGATATCTCACTGTGAACCGGGGCGCTTTCACAGTTCACCATAAAACTATTCCAAGTGTGCTTTCAGTGTGTTATGCAGAAAAAAATGTACAAACGTACACATGTACAAGTAAAATTAGCCCAATAAGCCATGTTGCTGAGTGTGCATTAATGACTGTAAAGTAATAGATTACTTAACATATTTAACTTGACATGAATATTAAATTACACAGAGCTTCAGTTAATTTGTTTATTAGTTACACTGCAAATTTTATCAAGTCCATTTTTCTAATTTCTTGTCAAAATAACTTATCATATAATGTAAGACACAATCACATAAAGAGCAACATTTCAGATATACAGGAGCTTCTTTTAAGACAATAGGGTGGAAATACGTCTTCTGAGCACCAAAAACTTATGAGACACAAATCTTCATAATGCCAGTAAAATATAACTAGGGCCAAGTTTTACCAGCTTATTTCTAGATTTTGTAAGGCTTAAATATATTGTCTTATTCCAAGAAATCTTATCAAAAGAATTTTCACTGGCTCCTTTGGCAGACTTTTGTGCTTATTTCAAGCAAAAATACCTTATTTCAATGTTTTTGCAACTTATTTTTGGAGTGGCATTTTTCCAGCGACATGGTGCATGTGGTTTTGTGTGGTAGCAGAAGACAGGACTCTGTGATTCTCACCTGCAAAACAAATGGTACAAAATGGTTTAGCTAAGAAACTATGAACAGTGCACCATGTTTTACGGAAAATAGTAAGTAAAGTGTATTATTGTATGTTTGTATTTACCTCTGACTGTTTCTGTCTTGCAGGAGTGGTGCATGGACAAAATATGTCCCAAGGTGTTTATGTGCCTTTTATCGCTTCCTCGGGGAGGGATCTCAATGTTAAAGGATATTATTTTCTAAATGTTTTTTTAATGATCATTTTTAATTTGTATGATTATTTTAGTAATACAGTAGATTGAATTTATGTAAATAAATGTATAGTTTTTGTGAAACCTTAATGTAAATATTTCTATAATTGTTTTGTGTGTAGCTGACAGATAACCTGTGGGGATGTTATAGTCCAATTGGGCTTTGCTATACAGCATTCAGTTTTAGTCTCTGGTTGGTTGGTGTAGGATGTCAGTGCAAAAAATGTATCAGTTAACGTAACAAAACATCACTTCCTCTGTTTTTTCCATGAGTTTTGCCTCTGAGACTGTGAACAAAAGCTGACAAAAACTGAATGCAAGGATTTGTAAATCTCAAAAGCCATTCATTCAAGTTCCTGTTGCCTTTCCATCATCTCCAGCCAGTCTGCCCATTCTCCTCTGACATCAACATGACTGTGTCTACATGAATGCATCCAAATACTGCCATGTGATTGGCCGATTAGATTAGAGGCCAGTGAATGCAGATACTATGAGGAAACCCAGTCAGGTGACACTTTGTGCTGCAGGAGACAAAAGTCAGGAATCCGAGTTGCATCAATGCCTGAAATACCAGAAGCCCAGCAGCAGCCAGTTCCCAGCCAGACCGCACATGCTGAGAGCAAACACCAACAAGCACTAAAAGGCTGCATGAATGTTAGTATTCACAGTGTTTTATTGTGCAGCCGTGGCAAACAATACAATCACAAACGAAGAACATTTCAAACAAACATTTAAGAGAATAAATATTAAAGTTCTCTGTGGGAGTGATAAAGAACAACGGGTCAAAAATTAATTTTAATTCTCACAGACATTCACATTATTACAAACTAATAAAAAGATTTAAAATTTAACGTCACTCAGCAGCAGCTCCAGATCTCTTTCTCTGCTCTCTTCTTGTTAACAATTCTGAAGGAGCCGCTGTATGCCGGGGAATTCATCGTCGAATGTTTATGCCTCTTCAGTGTGACACCAACAGCAGTGACGATGTCTTCCACCTCATCGTGCTGATAAATCTTGTCACCTCCTCGCCCGTTCGTCCTCTTCTTTCGTGGGTTCTTGGCAGACGTCTCGAAGAAAATCATACCGTGAGTTTTGGCGAAGCTCGTTGCCTGATCCTGGCTCACCTGTCGCTCAGCCAAGCTGGGATCACGGAGGTCACTCTTGTTCCCAATCAGGAATCTGGATGGGAAGCAACACAAGAAAAAAAAAAAAAACATTATTCGACCTATTTATTCAGTCCTCTCGACACTTTTTGTCAACTTTTTTTAAAAAATCTGGGCCCCAACTGTTGGATGTGGGATTTTTACTGTAACTCTCATATTTAGTTACATTTTATAAATTCAGTGCTTTTTTCTCTCTGCTGTCTTTCATACAAGAATTTGGCATCATCTGGTGATCGTTGTGGACCAACGTGTCCCTGAACAATAACTGCTATAAAATCATCATTCATGAATATTTTTTCTGATTTCTTTTTTTTTCATAAATCACTGAAATAACTTCTGTCCTGCTCAACATTCAATCATTTTCAGGATTTTAACTTTTTAAATGCAATTTTGAATATTTGAAGAACTGCCTCACTCTTCACAAAATAAAACAAAAACGTATGTTCCATATAATAACTATTAAACGGGTGTTTGGTAGTCATTTGGATGTGTCAAAGATAAGGAACAACATTTATTTATTTCATCGGTATATCTTCTGGTGATCTTCCTGGACAAAAGTATCCCAGTGACTTCCATTGAAAACCAAAATTTTCTACCAATTATTACAGCTTGAAAAAATATTTTGTTTCATTTGGAAGAAAAAAAATCGTTGCATCTGACATCTAAAAAATACCAGAATGTCCTGCGTCTCTCTTCATTAGTGAAACAGTTGAATCTGGTGGAACCCTGTAAAGATGTGAGACTTAACTATTTGTCTTCCAAATGAAACACAGACATAAAAAATGTTTTGTTCTAAACTATAATAACTGTCAGATTAAAAAAGGTGGTTTTAATGGAAGTCAATGGGACACTTTTATCCACCAGGATTACCAGAGGTTGTATCTGATATTACATAAAAAATACAGATGGAATTAAACATATTTTGTTGCTAATCTTTGACATATCCAATGGTCTAATCACCACCAAACACTTATCTGTCTAATATTTATTATACAGAAAATAATTCAGTTTTAATGAATCAGGGGGTACTTCAGATATTCAAACTGGCAGTCAAATGATTATATTCCTGTCATTGTGATTGAATGTTTGGTATTTTGAGCGGGACAAAAGTTATTTAAGTCATTTATGAAACAAAAATAATAATATTAATGCTTGCAGTTTTTGTGCAGGGCCACTTTTGTCCACGAGGACCACCAGAAGATGCTCAGATTGAGGAGGATATAGGAAGTAGATGATGCGCTCACCGAGGAACTCCATGACCCACGGAGTTTTGCCGGCACTCCTCCAGCCAAGCAGCCAGCCCGTAAAAACTCGCGGGGCAGGTGACGTCATAAACAAAGAGCACGGCGTGGACGTTACGGTAGTATTGTTGCACCATGGACTTCCGAAAGCGCTCCTGTCCTGCTGTGTCCCACAGCTGGAGCTGATGGGACGGGGGGAAATGAAAAACAGAGTAAGTGGATATGATGGCAGACACAAACATGAAAAACAGGAAATGAGAAAAGCAAAGGCTCACTGAGGAAAGGAACTCCTGATGTTGAAATACCTCAAACCAGAGTGCAAACACACGAACAGAGTGAGTCATCTCTACGAGGAAACCCAAAGTAAACACACCGATTTGGCTTTTAGAAAGTCAGATTTCTTTTCTCTACTGTCAAAATTTCTTTAAAGCAGAAGCCCAGAAAAAGTCGCTTTATTTTGATCACTATGAACGAATGATGGCCTTCAGTGAGGTCAGTGCTTTCAAATAACTTTAATTTGGCCTTCAAATATAAATGCAGCTTGGTAAGATGTATCTTTAAATTAATCTTCGCCTCGTGTGTGATAGGAACCAAAATTATTATTATAATAAATTATTATTACCATTACTACTAATAATAATAATTTTATGTCACCTTTCATAGTCATAGATCAGAAAGTGCTTCCCAGAACAATACAAATTAAAACAGAAAAAAACATTTTCAAGGACAAGTTAAAAACATCATTTACTGCTTTCCTAAAGGCATGACACTGTCAGTTTCATCACTTCACCTCCTCAGACAAGCTGTCAGTGAAGGAAAATTATTTGTGGAACTCTTTGGGCTTAAAAGAGGAGCACAGCTGGGTATCGTCAGCATAAAAAACGTACGAGACATCATTGTACTTGTTATCCTCTGTAGAGGAGGCAGATATAAAAGGAAAAGTATTGGGCCCAAGACAGAACCCTGAGGAACCCTACTGGTAAGCTGCATCAATTCAGACTGAAACTGATAAATAAAAAACTAAAACGTGGGTCAGAGAGGTGCGAGGAGAACCACTTTAAAACCCCTCCAGGAAGGCCAACCACATCTCAGAAGCATGTCTCAAACTGAGACATGACTGGAGTGGCTGGAGACCAGAAACACTAGACTCCGTAACAGACTTAAATACTTTTCAATATTCTTTATTTTCATTTTAAGAAGAGCTACATGTGGAAATTATGCCAAGGCTGCAAACGTCTGCAACGTTTACATTCAACCCTTATTCCTATGATGACTTCACCATTTGGTCCAATCACACAGGGCGCTGGTTAGATGACCAAATCCCTCACCACTAACAGAAAACAACCAACAATGATGCTTTACCGTTTTCTTACTCTTGCTATAAAATAAAACACTGACTTTTACTTCCAGCAGATCCTGTTTGCATTGTGTGCGGAATTTTTAACGCACTGTTCTGGCAGCGCTTTGTGTAAAAGTCTTGAACATTCATGTAGGAAAATCATTTGTACTCAATTTAATAGCAAAGCTCTGTGGTTCATCTTGTAATCAAAAGACAAAAACAGGTTAAAATGATTCACATTAGGTAAGTATTCAGACCCAAAACCTTAATCCACATTATAAATTATTCCACCAGCTTGGTACGTCTACACTTTGTGGTTTATTTCATTCATCATCCTGGCAGAAATGTTGCAGCTAAGTGAGACCGGATGATGGAAAACCAGTCCACAGCCATTTTAGGCTCCCAGCAGAAATCTTTGACAGGGTTCTGGTCCAGATTTTGGGTCTACTGTGAACCTCACCAATGAGCAGCCATCAGCGTGTTTTACACAAACGCTGTTCATGAGGTGATGCTCGGTCCTACACTCACAGCTGGGGACAGTTATGCCTTCACTTCATCAGAGCTGCTCTGGGTAGTTTTAAATGGCAAGTTCATGCACTCCTTCCTCCGGCGTCTGCGCTAAAACAATGTGTCACACAAACCGATGGATAATTCTCTCAATCTCAACCTCTGGTTTTCCTTCTGACGCCTGCAGAAACATCAGACAAGTGAACCTAACTAATCATGTCAGATGACTTCAATCAGGTGCAGGTGGACCTAAGTCCATGTGTAGGATCACAAAAACCCCTGAGAACATCTGAACATCCGGCATTTCAGCTATTTATTTATAAAATATATATATGCCAAAGAACCTTTTATATGTGGGTTTGGTTAAAATAATAATAATGATAAAGTTTAGATTGATCTATTAGAAGGTGAGTTTGTAACATAAAATTGAAGCGGAGTGGAAACTTCCTGTTCATTCAGTAGTTCACTCCAGGCTTGCACTGAGCATTCCCCTGCAGTTTATACCAGGGGATGTACTTTTATTATACATCTTACACACATTCACTACATGAAACTAAGCAAAACAAGAAAAAAAGAAATCACTGGGTACATCATGAACAAGCTCAAAGTCTCCTCTTGCAGACACTTCCTCTGTCATGTGGATCTTTCAAAACACGCAGGAAACTGCTAACTCTCAGAGTTTTATACATTTAGAATAGAGGAACTCCAATAAAGACAGTAGATGAGTGCACCTTGGAAAAATAATCAGAATTAAGATGCGTTGAAGCTCACAGAAAACTTCGAAGTAGAGAATTTCCTGACTAGAGAATAGTAGATTTAACAAAAAGTCACTAAAGACACATGAGAGCCTGGCATTCTCTAAAAAGTTTCATTTCTTAGAGCAAAAACATCAACTTAAAGTTAATGTACCATCCCTTTCACACGTGGGTTTGCTGAAAACTTTTGTAAAACATTACAGGATTTCCAGAGCAAAGTCCACAAAAATGCCAAACATCTCACCGCATAGCTGCTGAGGAGTCGCTACTCCGCGTGAAAACGGACTTTGCTTTTCTTCATACTTAATTCCTTTTAGTTTTAAGTGTCAGTTACACCTCTTACCTTAATCCTCTCTCCATCAACATCCAGCACGCGCTCGCGGAAATCGACACCGATGGTGGCCTCCACCCTGCTGGGGAACTCTCCTGCGCACAGCCGGTGCGTCAGGCAGGTTTTCCCCACGCCGGAGTCTCCGATCACAAGCACTTTGAAAGTCCGGGAACGGCTCAAAAGAGACGAAACGCTTCCCAGAGAGCCGGAAAACTCCAGAGAAGACTCCATCTGCCCTGCGCCGCTGCTTGCTGGAGGGTTTGTCGCTGCAATGAGACGATCCACGGCGCTGATGACCTGCGTGGGCGCGCGAGGAGGAGACTGCTGACACCGTGGTGATGAGTGGAGGGTGGACAGTTCATCAGGTTTATTTCAGATAAGGCTGATTGATTCTCCGCTGGTGTGTTTGCTTACAAACTCCCCCTGTTTTTAAATGAAGCTGTCAGAGGGGAAAGTCGCATACGCGCTATCTGCGCATGACTGTTACGCAGAAAAAACTTTAGGTTAAAGTTATCAGTTCATTCATAGAAACTGTCTTCCTCTCACCTGTCTGAGACAACGCGCGCTGCTGCCTCCTGCTGGTGGATTCTCATAATGGTCACGAGACTCTGCTGATCTCAAAATGTTTGGCCCACATCTGCAGCACGTGACCAACCCTAGATGTCCACAAGGAATCTGTGTGAGCCAAAAGTGTCCAAAGTAGCCCAGACTAGAAAAAAAGTTATATATTTTTATTTTAAATACTTGCATTTTCAAACCAAATAGTTCCTGATTATAGAAAGAAATGGAATCAAAATTCTTGAAGAATGTTCAACCTGCTGTTTGATTTAAAAATATTTTGGCTTTGTGAAAAGCTAATAATGAAATAAAACTTGCAATTGGTGTTATTCTGACAAAAATGGAAATCACTTTGCAATTTTCATATCTAAAACAATGCGCT
Organism: Craterocephalus amniculus; assembly: GCA_036024015.1. Classification (NCBI taxonomy): domain Eukaryota; kingdom Metazoa; phylum Chordata; class Actinopteri; order Atheriniformes; family Atherinidae; genus Craterocephalus; species Craterocephalus amniculus. Next base: position 10,998 of record JAVQJG010048070.1, read on the forward strand.
GCACAGGTTTAAATATTTAAATGAATCTGCATTTAAAGCCGGTGCACCAGCTGACTGACAATAAACAATAGAAATGATCAGAAATACTCTTTTAAATAAATTTTTCACGATGACTATAACTGTCATTACTTTAGTTCCTGGTCCCATCTTTTCCCCTCCGTTTCCTCCCACACTACAACTACAACCTCTAGCTCAGCAGAAAATGGATGAATTATACATTGAAAACAGAATAAACCCATATTTTTTATTCCCAACAGCACGTCAGATATTTGACCATTTTATGGAAAACGTGAACTTTTTTTGTATGTGATAGCAACACAACAGTGGAACAAAAGTTAGAGCGGAGCAACAGAAGGTTGGAAGAGTAACCGGTCCAAGCCTTAACCAACAACTGAGGTTGTCATTGCAGCTGGTCAGCAACACGGGTAATTAAAAGGAGCGTTTCAGAGTCTCTCAGATGGACAGAGATGCTGAGCGGGTTTGGGCTTGAATGCTAGAGTTTTAACCAGGACTAAGAGATCTGAACACATCACACCAGTTTTAAAGTCTTTACACTGGCTTCCAGTCAGTCAGAGAATAGATTTTAAAGCTCTTCTGATTGTTTATAAA